>CAUEGO010000318.1:0-146430 GCA_958496205.1 Idaea biselata
CACAGGAAATAGTCGTTCCACCCGCTTAGGGGGTCTAATTTGATATCTTCGGATTTTGGTTTAGAATCTTGTGATATGCTTTTACCTCGCCCTCGGCCTCTGCCCCGACCTCTACCTCGGCCTCGGCCTCTGCCTCTCATTTCTAACTGGCTTCGAAGGCACAGTCTTGTTTTAGTCAGATCATTTTATTTTTCCAGCTTTTTTTACTCCGATCATATTTTGGTGACATTTTCGACGAGTAATTTTATTGGTGTTTGTAAACAATAAATGATTGCTGGATTATAGAATACAATGTAATAACTTGTGAAACACGTAATAATTTGGAAAAATATGCAAAAAGTAAGTTGTTGAAAAATATTATTTATTTTTATAGATTGTCCACAGATTACAAAGTAATTTTTATTACGTCATCCATCATCTATTGTGTCAAAATAATAGGGATGCACCCAAAATGAGAATCGATTTTATTGTAGAAGTGATTTTTCGGACGTTACCGGTTTTCAATCTGTCAAAAACTGGCAGATTTGTTTGTTTGGTTTGGTGACAAAATAAATAGGGCCTTTTGTTGATTGATGTGGGATTCTGCTCATTCTGCTCTGCAAATTCTCCGCTAGGAGTATAAGTGTTCGGTGATTCTGCTTCGGTGCGTGGTTTGGTTAACAACGTTCGAGCAGGATATTCAAAGAATTTTGTATTTTCTCAAAAAACTTACAGATTTCTTGTCTGACAACTAACATTACTAACTCTGTGTTGTGTTCGTTACTTTAAGGGGTAAGTAGTAGTCGTAACAATGGACGGAGATCCCGATAAACCACCTGATCCTCCAGACCCAACAAGTACCGTAGGTCACCTAAAACGAAGAGCCGCTGAAATTGACACGTCCAACCCGAAAAAAACTGTTACCGATCCGGAAACGGCGTCTGCGTCAATTCAAAATGTTTATGTTCACCCGGTGATGGTGATTGGTGTCAATGCGTACTCAACTGAAGACAAAGGTCCATTTGTAGTTACCATTGCAAAGCCTGATGAAGGCCCACCAGTTAGACCTATTAAGTTTGGACAGTTTCTCCACCAAAATAAAGTAGCCAACATAAGTAAAGATGGAATTAAAAAGATTGGTCGCAATAAACTGTCAGTTGAATTTCGCACGGCAGAGGATGCCAACAAATTTTTAGACAATCCCATCTTAGCTACTCATCAGTTCAAGGCATCCATCCCTTCATATAATGTGTCCAGAATGGGAGTTGTTCGTTCGGTTCCTGTGGACTTGTCTATGAATGAATTTGTTGAATCTCTCAGCCTGCCCCCCAAATGTACCTCATTTGTCCTCAAAGCCCGTCGGATGAACAGAAAAGTTCACGATGGGGATTCTGTAAATTGGGTCCCGACCCAAACTGTTGTCCTTACCTTTCAAGGTCAATCCCTTCCTTCCCACGTATACTGCTTTTATACGTCTCTGCCAGTAGAGATTTACCAATTTCCTACTATCCAATGTCTTAACTGTTGCCGCTTTGGCCATATTAAGACTCAGTGCCGCTCCAAGCCTCATTGCTACAAGTGTGGAGAGGAACACACAGGCGACCAGTGCCAATCAACTGAGGTCAATTCTAAATGCATGTATTGCACAGGTAATCACTTCTCAATAAATAAAAAGTGCCCAGAGCAAGATAGACAAAAGGCTATTAAAACATTTATGGCAAAAGAAGGCATATCCTACCTAGAGGCTGCCAACAAATTCCCTAAAGTTACCCGACCCTTTTCAGAGGTTGCTGCTTCTGGCCCAATTTCTTTCGCCAGAACTACCCAGGTCCGTCCCCCCATCCCTAACTATCTAGAATCCCACAAAAAGACCGTAATAATCCCCCGTAAACCGAGAGCACCCTTAGGTAAATCATACAACAAATTAGGGCATCAAGCCATCACTTCAAACGATTATACCCCTCTTACTAATGGTTGTGCCTTAGATTCCCAATTTTTAAGAGTTCCATCCGACACATGTGAAGTCTCACAAGAAAATATTTTAGAATCCTTGCTCTATTTTATTGTATCACAAATGTCCCAGAATAAAATCACTGTACCGTCCCACGTTGCCCACAAACTTTCTCAATTAACTTCCCCGGTTACAAATGGCTCCAACAGTGGTGATCCAATGGAATAGCCGCAGCCTTCGTCCAAAGAAGGCTGAACTCATTAACATAATAAATGAATTTCACCCGGCCGTCATTGCCGTCTCGGAGACATGGTTGACTCCTGGCTCTAATTTTAGAGTACCTGGACACTCATGCCTCCGTGACGACAGAGATGATGGCCGTGCTGGTTCCGCTTTGCTCGTGAACCGCAAATTTTCTTTTACTCAAATATCCGTTCCTAGTCACTCTCCTTTAATTAATGTTGTTGCTGTTAGAATTTTCAATATTTCCTTTTTATCTATATACCTCTCTCACCCTAGTAATAGTCTTATATCAGACCTAACTGCGATAATCAACTCTGTTCCCCCCCCTGTCCTCTTACTGGGAGACTTCAATGCGCGTCATACAAGCTGGGGTTCCAGTGACTGCACTTCATTTGCAAACGCATTCATGGACATGTTGGAAGAATCTAACCTATGTGTACTTAATAACGGATCTATTACTTGGATAGGTCGACCTTCCCAAAATCCCAGTGCCGTGGATCTTTCTATCTGTTCCCCATCACTTGCTCCATTAATATCATGGGATGTCCTTCCTCACCGGCACGGAAGTGATCACTTTCCTATCCTTTTAACTATCCCCAATTCTGTATCTCCCCCATCTGACCCCTTTCCTTTATTTAAATACAGACTATCTAAAGCCAACTGGCCATCTTATAGTTCCACTTTAGAAGACAAAATTAATAGCTTGCCCAGTATTCATTCAAATAATTTACTAAATTCATATTCTCTTTTTATTGACGCAGTGACACAAAGTGCTGATGAGCACTTCCCTATTAAAAAACCTAAATCTAAATTCCCCATCTCTAATCCTTGGTGGGATTCAGAGTGTACGGAGGCTGTGAATAGGAGAAAGGAGGCGGAAGTAACTTACAATAGGTCAATGACCGAATCCAACTATTTGGCCTACAAACAATCCGCGGCACGAACTATGAAGACTCTGTCTGCCAAAAAGAGAGCTGGCTGGTCGGATTTCTGTGAGGGTCTATCCCCCAGAACTCCTTCAGCTGCAGTGTGGAAGCAGATCAAACGATTTAGAGGCGCGTGCAACTCGGAAAACATTGCGGTTAATGACCATGTTTCTTGCTTAGAACCCTTTGCCGACAAACTTGCTCCCCCATGGGTCCCATCCAATGACTCGATTCTAGTGTCCAACCCTTCAACCAGCATCCATGAACCTAGCACTCTTAATGACCCATTTTCTTTTAGCGAATTGAGGTTAGCCCTTGATGGACTAAAAGACTCGTCACCAGGCATCGATGGCATTCCATATTCATTTATTACAAATTCCTCAGAAAAAACAAAATTATACTTTTTAGATATCATTAACGAAATTTTTAATACTGGCCTTATCCCTGAATCATGGAAAACTCAAATAATTGTTCCCATCAGAAAACCTGGCACTGACCCATCACTTCCGAACAGTAGAAGACCTATTGCTCTTTCATCGGTTCTATGTAAAATCATGGAACATATGATAAAGCACCGCTTAGAATGGTATGTGGAGAGCCATGGTATATTAGCGAAATCGCAGTTCGGCTTCCGAAAGGGGTCGAGTACCATGGATAGCCTTAGCGTATTCACCACTGATGTCCATATTTCTCTCCTCAAGAAACATCACTTATTAGCAGTCTTCTTAGATATACAATCAGCTTACGACAATGTGCTTCTCCCAGAGCTCTGGAAGAAACTTCACCATCAGAACATCCCGGAGAAACTTATTCGTATATGCGCTAGTTTGTTGATGGAGAGAAATATTGTCATCAAAACACAATGCGGCCTTCTTCCTCCCAGAAAAGTGTGGAAAGGTCTTCCACAAGGTTCCGTCCTCAGCCCATTGCTATATAGCTTATACACAGCAGATCTTGAGAATGTCGTCCAACCATCCTGCCAGGTTCTGCAGTATGCTGATGACCTTGTCCTATATGTCTCGTCTGAATATGTTACCCAAGCAGCAGATCGTTTAAATAACTCCTTACATTACTTAAATGAGTATCTAGGCCTGCTTGGCTTGTCCTTGTCCGCTACAAAAAGTAAGGCTGTGCTCTTCTCCAAAAAAAGATCAATACCTGCAGTCGATCTCAGTGTCAACAATGAATTGATTCCTCAATGTACAGCTGCAAAATTCCTCGGGATATGGCTTGATTCCAAGATGACAGGAGCTACCCATATCGACTATCTGGTAGGAAAATGTGAAAAAAACATTAACGTCCTCCGCGCTTTATCTGGAGTATGGTGGGGTTCTCATCCCTTCACGCAAAGACTACTTTACAATGCTATAGTCCGAAGCCATCTTGACTATGGTACTTTTGTTTTAGAACCTGGTAACAAAACCGCTCTTGTTAAATTAGATAAATTGCAGTCCAAAAGCCTCCGCATAATCCTGGGAGCAATGAAATCGTCCCCCACTAATGCCATGCAGGTGGAATGTGTGGAGCCTCCACTTTACTTGCGTAGGCAGTACTTATGTGACCGGTTCCTATTCAAACTCGCCCAAAATTCCGTCCATCCCCTTCACAATAGACTAAAAACCCTTTTCGATCTATATGGCGATACTTCTTCCTCAAAATTTTCATGTCTGACCAGAAGCTATATCAAATTCTGTCGCCTTCCAAATCCTGTTATTTCAAACCACTTGCTACCAATTTACTCCACTCCTTTTGAAGCCCTTACTTTTGACCCGGAAGCTAAAGTTGATCTTGGTGTTGATAAGGGATCTGTTGGTACAGTCCCCACTTTCAACTACGTAATGGAGAATGAGTACGACGGATGGATTAAAATGTACACGGATGCGTCCAAACTGAACCAATTCGACGCCGTAGGAGCAGCAATTTGGATTCCCTTATATAACGTAATTTTAAGCTACAAATGTCCACCACTATCTTCAGTTT
Organism: Idaea biselata; assembly: GCA_958496205.1. Classification (NCBI taxonomy): domain Eukaryota; kingdom Metazoa; phylum Arthropoda; class Insecta; order Lepidoptera; family Geometridae; genus Idaea; species Idaea biselata. The sequence goes on from CAUEGO010000318.1 coordinate 5,080, forward strand.
TCACGGGAGAATCGATTGCGATATTGGAAGCCATACGTTTCGTAATTGCCCACAACCTTAGCAATGTTATCATCCTCTCAGACTCTAAAAGCTCTGTGGAGGCCATTCTATCCCATCCGTTTAGAACTAAAACCAAATTTCCTGTTACCTATAAGATAAGAGAGTCCTTATTTAATTGTCAGCAATTAGGATTAAGAGTTGTCGTGGGTTGGATCCCTGGTCACTCGGGTATACCAGGCAACGAGACCGCTGACTCATGTGCTAAACATGCAACTCAAATAGGCACTCATGAGCATTTCCTCCTGTACGCTCAGGACATTACCGCAGCTCTTAAATCCAACTTGCACACCGCTTGGACTATGGACTGGGAATCGTCCAGAAATTTGAAAGGCAAGTCTTACGGCGAAATTCAACCTAACATACCCCACAAACCCTGGTTCTCTAAATTTAAGAAAATTGATAAAGGAACCACATCTACAATTTCTCGTCTTCGTATTGGCCATGCATGTTACCCTGTTCATCTGGCTAAAATCAGGATACGGGATCACTCGCTTTGCGAATGCGGTCTGGAGGAGGGTAACCTCGATCATATTTTCTTTTCCTGCCCTTTGCGTAGCTTTTCGCTTTACGATGTCCTTCCCTCTGATATCCCCCGTCCTACCCGCTTCAAATCTCTCCTTTCCCTTGTTTATGGCCCTTTTACTAAATTGTTAAGTAAATATATAAATACTAATAATCTAAAATTTTAATCTATGTGTTTATCTAAATATTTATGTAATTTGACGTTTATTTTAGATATATAATATGTATTTATATTTTCATGTAGTTATATATTGTGTTGTCTTGTTTTGTCCCCAGAAAATCTGCTGGAAATTTGTCCTACTCAATTCACCGGTCAAATGCAGTATAAACCGATCATTCTCCAAACTCTGTTATTGGCTGAACCCGTGTCATTGGCAGAATTGTTTAGCGTACGCTATACAGACGCTATAACTAAAAATTGAATTGAATTAAACAAGGTGAAACGCATGGTAAAATCGGTAAATAATTAATGTGTAAATCCCCAAACATACCCAATCCAGGAAAGAACAAGATTATATAATTCAAAATGCAGCAGTCAAATGAAGACCACGATGATTTGGAAGAGGCATATACCAATGTTGATATTAAATATCCTATGCTACCATTTGAAAAACAGATATTTGTGGATGTTTTCGACAAAGATGCACTTGTTATAATGGCTAAGTAAGTACAGATCTCCGATAACTGTGAGACACGTAAACCTGTAGTAAGTGGTTTACCTACAGGGTACCTTCTTTCCTTCTTTCACTGTTCGCCGTTTATTACGTCTGTGCTGTTTGCCGGTTTGTGCAATGGATTGCTAGTTTGTCAAATATGTTTCAACTTTCCAAGTCTTTCGCCTTTTTAATCAAGAAAGGCGAGACAGTGGTCACGTCCATCTCCAAGACACGACTCCAATACACATCAGCTCATGGTCCAAAGACCGGTTGCAGATAAAAAAGTTAGGTTGCACTTTTGAATCCTACGTCACGATTTTGGGGGTAGGGAGGGGAGGGGGGCAGTGTTGTACAACCCCCCTAAGACCTTCCCCTCTTGAGCAGATGCGTAATTTAAAAAATACCATAAATATAATAATAATTTAGAGGTTATAATTTTGCTAAAATTTGAATATGTGTGGGCTCCAGCGCGACGCAAGGGCTGTAGCAGCAGCCCCTCAGCCCTTGCGTGACAAAACGCAGCACCAGATCCTCACCTTCGCAGCTTTGGCAGCAGCTTAGTCTTCGCAGCTTAGTTTTATTTATGGATAATCATGTTCTAACATAAACCTTACCTATCCAAGTTGGGGTGATCCGTATATTTTTTTCAAAGTTCAAGTAAAAATGTATGAATTTTGTTTTTTTCATCGCTCAATATAAAACTAGCAATAATGGTTAGTCCTCTTTCTCCTCTCTCCTACAAGTCTTTTTTTATACAAATTCGTGACGTAGGATTCTAAAGTGCACCCAAAAGTTATTCACCATTTTGTTCGTGGTTGGCCGCGCCGCGCCGGGTAGTTATCCCCTATTTGGGCTCAAAATACTAAATGTAATTTATTTTGTATAAATTACATTTAATTTTGCGTAAGGCTAACATGACTATTTTTTGGGTGACTGGTATGGGTGGGAACAGATAAATAGCCTACCTATATTACTTACTTCATTCTAATCAACTATTGTTTTAACCAACCTCAAAAAACGATAGTTTACCGAAGTCAATCGGATTGTAGCTATTTTTTCCTTCTTTTTCAGGGGCCTCAATTACAACACTGTCCTTGCAAACCTTCTCTGGGTGTACAACAACCCTGAGAATTTAGTTTTAATAGTGAACAGCAATGATTATGAAGAGAAATATTTTATGGAGAAATTTAAGTTGTCTTCTTTGCCCAATACAGGGCAGGAAAGGTGAGTTCTTTGTCTATTTATTCATACAACTTAAAAAAGGAGATCTTAGATCCAATCAAAAACCATGCAGGGCTACATCAAAACAAATATCTTATGTTCTACAACTTAAATTAGAACTTTTAATGTTGAGGTTTTATTTCTCATAATGTTGCCTTGTGTTAATTAAATTTTCAGAGAGAAGTTTTACCTAGAAGGTGGCATCCATTTTGTAACAACACGCATCTTGGTAGTGGATTTGCTAAAGAACAGGGTGCCGATCACACATGTTACTGGCATCATTGTGCTAAGGGCGCATACTGTGCTGGAGTCTTGTCAAGAAGCCTTTGCACTGAGACTGTTTAGGCAGAGCAATAAGGTATAAAATTCCTGACTCATTGTCTTAATGAGCTATATTAATATATAGATCAATGCAGAGCCCAAGCCACTGGTCCTAGAGGCATACAATATGCAGAGTGTTGTCTTTATGTATCCACTAAGAAAAAGTTTTTCGATATTCTACCCCTAAGGGAGGAGAATGGTAGTATGCAGCCTACTGTATGGTGGATATCAATTTTCATCCTAATCATAGGATTACACCTGCAGGAAATAGGAATAGAGTAGGATTTGGATAGCCAAATCCTACTCTATTCCTATTTCCTGCAGGTGTCCTGCAGAATCTAGTTAGGATATGATATTTAAAACAGCATTTCAAAACTTAACTTTTATGTAGGTATTATATAAATAGTGACGTAATAAATGTTTGTTTCAGACTGGTTTTATAAAAGCGTTTTCCCATTCTCCAATATCATTCACGTTTGGATACCATCAAGTGGAAAAAGTCATGAGAGCTTTGTTTGTTACTGAAGTTTTCTTGTGGCCGAGGTAAGTAATACACAAGCTGCACCCCGTGGTTTCACCCGCGTAAGTCGACTTACCCACGACCAAGATTATGCATTATGCAATTACACAAAACCATATTTTTTGTTGCATACAAAGAGCGGTGCTCTTTGCACACTACACGCTTTATTGTAGTAGCACAAGTTGGGTCTAAAAACAAGACATTATTTCGAAACATGGTTAATTAATAATTATGCAATTTTCTAAGGTTCCATGGAGCAGTGATAAAGAGCCTAAAGGTTCGACAAGCTAAAGTGGAAGAGTTGCACATACCTCTGACCACACATATGTTACACATACAAACATGTCTCTTGGATATTATGAACTACACTGTCAAACAGCTGAAAAGTATCAATCGCAGTTTGGATTTACAGGTTGGTATAAATTTTAAATATAATTTAAATAGGTATGGATTATTGTTACCCATATATTTTAAAATGTAATTTGAGTAATTCAAACTTTTTTCCCAGCCAATCAATTCTATAAATCTGGAAGGACACTGCACTAGTCGTTTCCATTTCCCCTATTTATATATTTTTTAATTCTATTTATATTCTTTCCTTATCTCATACATAACAGGGCTTAGCAAAGGAGATCTTATATAAATGTATGGTCTTTGCCATTGTCATTCCTAGGCTTCCTACCATCTTGTTTTTTTTTTCGGTTTCTTGTGGACTAGGGAACCTATATATTTAGATAAAGGGACCTAAATAAACAAAAAATATTCTATTCTAAAGTGTTTCGAAGATATGGACTAATGAAAGCAAATTGTTCGAACATCATGCATGACGAATGCTATGCCAGAGACTTAATAATAAATAACTAGAGATGGGCCGACTAGGGGTTCTGCCGACTAGCCGACTAGTCGGCAATGCAGATCATTAAAATTCCGAGATATTTGTGTTAATCATGATCACTCTGTGATTGTTGCTATTTTTGGATTAATTTGCACTTCGAAAGCTATAATGTAACTTCCGAAAAATGGTAGAAATAAAAATAAAAGTTAGAAAAAAAAATGGAGCTGGGGCATAGTTATGACATTTTAGATGTTTAGGTGATGTATGTAAGCTATGACGTGTTTTATTTACGTATTTCTGACTACCCACCTTCTAAACTTACTACTAATTAAATAAATATTGGTTTTATTGCATAATTGTTAGTTGACGACTAGTCTGCATAATTTGCCGACTAGTCGGTGACTAGTCTGCCCATCTCTATAAATAACCCTTTAAGAGGAGTATATACGCCAACGACCTTGAAACTGAAAATCCCTGTCGGGCTCATCGAAAATTGATATCAACAATTTTGGTGTAGTTTTAAGATTCTTGTCTTAAAACTACACCAAAATTGTTGATTATTTCCTCCTATTGGTGCAAAGCCTATCCAAGTTTTAGACAAAAAATGTCTGATTTGGCTAAAATGTCGATAGGCTTCAATACGTTTAGACATATTTGTATGGAAACTGCACTAAAATATCGGAAACAATGTCGCCTACAATCTGTACACAAAAAAAAGTTCTACGACATTCCGTCATGAAATAATCAACAATTTTCGATGCGCCCGACATGGATTTTCAGTTTTTCAGAATAGGTTAAAGCTACAATTTTGACATAAAAAAAAATGTAAGGAAATTACACCATGTTAGTTATTCTTTTCAAGCTTAAATATACCGAAAACAATTTTAAAAGAACTATATCATTGTGTATTATTTCAGGAAATCAACACGGAGAACTGTGTAACAAAGAATTTCCATAAAATACTGCAATCCCAACTGGACTGCGTTTGGCATCAACTCAGTACACGGACCAAAGAATACATACAGGATCTTAAAGTATTGAGAAGTATGATCATGTTCGTATTCTTTATATTTATTTATCTTATTACGAAGTTCTTCAATATATCCTATTTCCAACTATGTCACAGTACATTATATAATGGTACAGTAGTGTACCGCGCCAGTTTTCTTGAATCCTACAGACTGCGGCGAGAAGTACCATCTATTTACTATTATAAAGCGGAAGAGTTTGTTTTTTTGTTTGTTTAAACGCGCTAATCTCAGGAACCACTGGTCCGATTTGAAAATATAATAACTATTTGAAATAATGAATATAACTAACTAAGTAAATTGTGTGGTGTTTTTGTGAAATTAGTATTCTTTTAAATTTCCAGTAATTTGATCCACGATGACAGTGTATCGTTCTATGCGCTAGTGAGCAAATACCGCAGCCCGGAGTACGCGCGAGTCACGTCCGGCTGGATCCTTCTAGACTCCGCTGAACAACTCTTTAGGATGGCCAGGGAAAGGGTATTCAATAACAAAAACGGTAAGATAATTATATTGAAGGTTTACCGTCTCACTCGGCGCGGGAAATCTGAAATAAATTTTATTTTTCGTAGTAACCCAATTAGAACCCGATATTTATGTAATTGTATCAGTTTTATCTCTGTTGCTAATATAAATACGGACGCAACTCCTTTCAGCATTTTTCACTATCTCTTATAGTTTAGGAAATCCCACTAAATGCCAGTGGTCTAGATGACTCCTCCTGTATGTAATGAATGTTTTAAAAACCTAACCACGTTTCGAAGTCATGGGACATTTACCAATCCAGAGTAGGCTCCCGAAGCGTCTTACTGCCTAAGGTCCGCGCCCTACAGAGGGAAAAATGAGTGGGCTAACATTATTTTTATAGCAGCGCCCTGCAGTTACACCCGCGTAAGTCCTAATCCTTCGGGAATATCGGGATGAAAATAAGCCTATGTGTTATTCTAACTCTCCAGCTATTTCTAAGTTTTATCGAAATCGATTTAATAGTTTTTGCATGATTATAAATCAATTTATTTAACAGAATTTGATCCTGAACCATCTCCAAAATGGAAATCCCTTAGCGATCTCCTTCTACACGAAATACCAGACGAAGTGAACAAAAATAAAGATGGCAAACTAAAGAACACAAAAATCCTCATACTATGCCAAGACAATAGAACATGTTACCAGCTAAACCATTACCTCACAATGGGGCCCAGTAAATACTTATTTTACACTGCGTTCCGAAAAGAACTGACTATTAACACAGTCGCATCAAAATACAGCAGTTTCAAAGGACCTTCAGAACCGGAAAAAAGTGTTAAAAATAAACCAGATGGATCTGAAACTGTGGATGGAGTGAAAGAGTTAGATGACAACGGGGAATTTGAAACGGATGAGGCAAACAAGTCGAATTATTTACTGACTCTCACGCAGATTGTAACACAGAGTAAAGGGAAGAAGGAATTGCCAGATGATAGTTTATTCGAGCCGATGTCACAGGTGCGTATATGTTGAGAATATAAATATTTTACAAGGTGAAATGCATCATCAAAAATTTTCCATGACAGATCGGGTTAGGTCTCTGCCTCGGGTTAATCACCCGAGGGACCCATTACAGAAAAGGTAAACGATGAGCTAGATTTTAGGTAGTCAATGGGTCCCGCCGCACAGTGGGCTGAAACGGGAAATCAGCGGACTTAGGAATCAAAGTTGATAATTCTATTTTTTTTAAATGGTGATCGATAGAGATAATTAATACAATAAAAAATTGTTCTACAAGAATTCTTAAATATGAATAATTCTCGAGGAAATCGACTTTGTGTGAAAAAAATGTATGAAACGACATATGTTTTGGTCTCTAGCTTCCAACTTATGGTCGATCCCGCACTTTGGGCAGCAATTTATTATAGTATAGGTCTTTACCTTTCACCTGACACCAAAAAGTCCTGCCACGACCCGCCCTTTCGGAAAATAGAAGCGATTGAAAATGTTGTGTTTTCAAGTTACCATTTACGACCAAATCTTTACAAATTGTATTTTGTATGTTTTTGGATGTGACTAGTATATCATAAAACAATGATATGACACCTATTCTACATAACTTTTTGAAAATCGTACAATTTCGAGTTAAGCTAAATGTTTTTAAACATTGAAAAAAATAACATAGTAATGTAGTAGCAAGGTAAACAACCTCTTCCAAGTATAGATATACTTAGTGAAGTAACAATAGGTAAGTACTTCACTAAATAACAATAGGTAGCCTATCTACCTATTGTATCGTAGTACTTCAGTCTTAATAATAAGACCCACTTATTATTACGTTTCTAGGAAATTGCGGCATCCTTCAAAGACTACCTGTGATAATGAGTGTCCTTGCGGTTTTACTGATGAGTTGTAAAAGGGGATTAGATAGGTACTTTATGAATATGGCATGTTAGGTAGGTTGTTGGGGGTGCGACTATTTAAGGGATGTAATGTAATTGCAACAGTCATTCGGATTTTGTCATTTGTCCCATAAACATTTCAATATTCGTGGTGATAATGGAGAATTTAGTGAACAATATTGACCTGTTTGTGTTGATGAGAACTGAATTAGACTCGTTTTCAGACTCTGCAAAACTTTTTGAACTTTTAAAGGAGAGATTGGGAAAAGAGATCAATGAAGAAGAAAGTGGACAGTTAGTTAAGTTTTGCCAGAAATATTCATCGAAAATAGTTTTGAAGTGGCGGAAGGCAAATAGGACCCTACAAAGATTTTTAAAAATACACCGAGATTGGTTGGAGAGTTCAATAGAGTGGCCGAATGTAGTGTGTTCTCGAGAAAATGTGCATGAAATTCTTCAAGAAATTGACCCGGTTGATGCTCAGAAAGAAAATGTTCAACCTAGCACTTCGGGAGCATCTACTTCGACCTTCACACCCAGAAAGCAGTTTGAAAATTTGGGTGAACGGCAAAAGAGAAGGCGTATAAGTCATTCACTTGACAAATCGCTTTCGTCTGAAGAATCGGGTGCTACTGCAGTGAGGGCCTTTCGTAACAGTGGAGAATTACGAGTAAGCAAAATTTTAGATCACCTTATGAAACACCCAGAAGATGCAGCTAAAGTAGAAGCGAGTTTAAAGGGAAAGAAAAGAGAAGAAGCCTACACTCCCGATAAGGCTTTGGGTCTTCTTGTATCCCTTAAACTATCTAAGTGGCAGTATATAAATTTAAGGGACTCTGCAAGTGAGCAAGGATGCGAAGTTTATCCATCCTATTATGCGATAAAACAAGCAAAAGAAGATTGTTATCCGCCCAAAAAAGACATCAGCATAAGTGAAGATGGCGCTCAAATTAAATTACAGGCACTTTTGAACTTAACCATCACACGAATAATGGAAGCTAATAACATTCAAGCAGATTCCCGTGCAGAGTTGAAGCTTACTAGCAAATGGGGATTCGATGGAGCTTCAGGGCAGAGTAATTATAAACAAAGAGGAGAATTCGACGATTCCAGCATTTTTATGGCTAGTTTGGTGCCTCTTCAGCTGCACAATGAAGAAAATATCGTGATTTGGGAAAACGACAGACCTTCATCTACATTTTACTGCCGTCCAATATCTTTTAAATATATAAGAGAAACCAAAGAAGTGGTAACAACAGAGATGAATAGAATAAAGAAGGAGATCGCAACACTGATGCCCACAATTTACAAAGAGACAACGATTGGCCACAATTTATTACTTACTATGATTGACGGTAAGATTACCTCAATCATATCCGAGACGTCTTCTGCAGCTTGCGATATATGTAGTGCCAGGCCATCGGAGATGAACGATTTAGAAGCGGTAAGGAGGAAACCAAAGAATGAGGATATATACCAGTACGGACTATCTTCATTACACGGCTGGATAAGATGTATGGAATGCCTTCTTCATATAGGTATAAATCATCTACTTTTTGTCAATATAAGAAAGTTGCATTTTTGTTTAGATATTCAATAGTAATTGTGTTTGTTTTGTTGCAGCTTACAGGCTTGATTTTAAAAAATGGAGTGCCAGAGGAGATCTTCGAGCCGTGTTAACACAAAGAAAAGAAGCAATTCAAAAAGAATTTAAGGAAACTTGTGGCCTACATATTGACATCGTGAAGCAGGGAGCGGGTACTACTAATGATGGAAACACGGCGAGAAGATTTTTTAGAGATTTTAAGACAAGTGCACGAATCACAGGTCTTAATGAAGATTTAATTGAAAGGTTTTACGTTATTCTCCAAACCATTGCGTCTGGAGAACACGTGAATGTTTCAAAATTTTCACAGTTTTGCCAAGAGACAGCAGACAATTATGTTCGATTGTACCCATGGTATTATATGCCATCTAGCGTGCATAAATTACTTATGCATGGAGCTAACATTATTGAACATTTTGGTTTGTTGCCTATTGGTAAGCTTTCAGAAGAAGCATCAGAAGCCCGTAATAAAGATTTTAGAAAATTCAGAGAGGGTCATTCTAGAAAAAATAGCAGGGTTGCGACAAATGAGGATATTCTCCATAACCTTCTTTTGTCTTCCGATCCAAAGCTTAGCATTATAAGACCGCGAATGAGCCAGAAAACTAGAATGTCTCTCTCTCCAAAATGTCTTGATCTCCTGATGCCTCTTCTGAATGAAACTCCTGAAACAGAATTTATTGATGTAAGTAATTTCCAAGATAGCGATTCTGAATAGAATAATTTGTTGATTTTAGTTTTCTCATATTGTTATATTTATTGATCTTGTATTTGTATTTCTTATTTTTAGTTTGCATTTATTTATATCTTGTGAATATATTACGGAGGGCGCGTTCCGAAACCACAGTAGTATCGTAGTTGACGTTTTAAATTATCATGTATATGTATACATTGCTCTATATGAATTTGAATTGAATTCAGTGTAAGTTAGCGTTATTTATAAGCATTAATTTAGTTAACTTTGTTCATATATTGTTAATAGATGTCCCTATATATATGTATATTTCTGTTGTAACTTTTTATTATAGACACACAAACATATTTTTCTTTTTCATTATTACACCCCAGTTCCTAATTACCTTAAACTATACTCATCTAAATCACTATAATATTTTATCATGGTATCTTATTAGATACCATTAATATATACGGTATTTCTATTGAAATACCGTATATATTTATTTACCTATACTAGTATCTACTGGATGGTTGGACTCATCAACTCATCAGTAAAACCGCAAGGACACTCATTATCACAGGTAGTCTTTGAAGGATGCCGCAATTTCCTAGAAACGTAATAATAAGTGGGTCTTATTATTAAGACTGAAGTACTACGATACAATAGGTAGATAGGCTACCTATTGTTATTTAGTGAAGTACTTACCTATTGTTACTTCACTAAGTATATCTATACTTGGAAGAGGTTGTTTACCTTGCTACTACATTACTATGTTATTTTTTTCAATGTTTAAAAACATTTAGCTTAACTCGAAATTGTACGATTTTCAAAAAGTTATGTAGAATAGGTGTCATATCATTGTTTTATGATATACTAGTCACATCCAACAACATACAAAATACAAAAAAGAGCGGTGTTTGTCTAGTGGTAGATACCCCGGCTTTCATTCTGAGAGTCGTGGGTTCGAATCCAGACAGACCGCGCACCAATGTCTTTTTCTTTAAGAAAAAGGTATGTGCGCTAATAACATCGCTCTTACGGTGAAGGAAAAACATCGTGAGGAAACCAACATGTCCTAGGACTCACCACGGTCCGAAGACATGGGATATTCAGTGTTTTCTATGTATCATATGTATGTATTTACAAAAAAAAAAAAAAGTATAATATGTAGTATATCCGTTGTCTAGTACCCATAGTACAAGCCTAGTGCTTAGTTTGGGGCTAGATTGCGCTGTGTGTAACGTCGTGCAATATTTATTTATTATTTATTTTATTAATTTGTAAAGATTTGGTCGTAAATGGTAACTTGAAAACACAACATTTTCAATCGCTTCTATTTTCCGAAAGGGCGGGTCGGGGCAGGACTTCTTGGTGTCAGGTGAAAGGTAAAGACCTATACTATAATAAATTGCTGCCCAAAGTGCGGGATCGACCATAAGTTGGAAGCTAGAGACCAAAACATATGTCGTTTCATACATTTTTTTCACACAAAGTCGATTTCCTCGAGAATTATTCGTATTTAAGAATTATTGTAGAACAATTTTTTATTGTATTAATTAGCTCTATCGATCACCATTTAAAAAAAATAGAATTATCAACTTTGATTCCTAAGTCCGCTGATTTCCCGTTTCAGCCCACTGTGCGCCCGAGCCGACTGTTTTAAAGTCTATAATATATGTTCTGTGACTACTGGGACTTGTTTTATTTTCTTTTCAGTTTTTATTATGTATATGTTTTTATTTAATTTATTTTTTTTATCAATCTAGCACTATTTGAGAATCTAGCACCTATCTAAGATAATGAGTTGGCAACCCTGTACATCGGTCGATCCTCAGTCGCATTCGCGGACGCGTGTAGGGCGGGCTCGCGGGCGGGCCGGCCGCGTATATAGAATCGATCTCGCGTTCCTTAGTCAAATTTATCGATGATTTGATTTCTTTCATCCAACGTAATTAATAACTTTAATCAGGTGTGTTTTCTTAGTGCTAAGGTGTTATCTGAGTATTTAACTAACGTTCAGATTTAACCCGATCCAAATATCATTAGTTCATTTTAAAACTGCATCACAATTAACTGAAACCTTCATAAGTTATTATCTAGTATGTTTTAAACTGAAAAACGTACCAAATTTATCTGCGACGAGCGAGCCGGTAGATAAGTAGGTACCTACCTTAGGTAATTAAATTACCGCACGACAAAGAGCAGGCGGCTGCGGCGCGGGCGCCCGGGCATGGGGCTCCGCGGCCGCCATGAGCCACCGCCCGCGCCTTCGTCTCTGTCTACTTCAAATCACCGAGAGGGTAAGTTTATCCAATTCCTACACTACCTAGGCATCTGATAAAAGTAAGGTTACCAGATGAAAAAAACAAAAGTCCTGAGAAATGTCCTGATTTCCACCAAAAAAACCTGAGATTTTTTACGTTTTGATTTTTTCCCATTCTTATTTACAATCGGGCCGTTTCCCTCGAGAGTGGCCTGACGGTGCAATCTTTTTACGCGCATTACCCACGTAAAAAGATTGCATGTCGACGCTTGAAAGGCAAAAATGCGGAAGCGACACTGAGGCAACTGTTCAGGAGAGCTGTTTAAAGTTTCAAATTTTAGAAAAATGGCCATAAAAAAATTGTTATTTATTCTACGTACATGACTCCAATGAAGATTTAAAGCTAATTATGCTCCTTTATTATTTGCCATTGATAGATTTCCGTTTTCTTTGCTAATTACCGAGTTAGTGTCGCATCGGAATATTTTACTTAAAATTACAAACAGGTAAAAATGACCAACCGACACAAAAATAATATAGTAATTAAGGACAAAACCTCTAATTGAACATATTTTAAGATTTTTAGAGAGGTAAAAGTGACCAGACGTTAATAAAAAAATAGTTTAAGTGAAGTAAAACTGCGTAAGCATTTGCAATAGACTACACTAAAATATATATTTTTAACTAAATGCCAAAACGTGAATGAATCTCCACTGAAATCTTACTAGTATAATTTTAGTTTGAAAATGTGTATACTAAAAAAAATATTGTAAAATAAAAAACATTCACATCTTTAATCATTATTTATAATATTGTTTTACTTAAAAGAAAATCTAATACCCTGAAATTGAAAAAAATAAAACTATTATGGCATCACAAAGAAATTTACGAATACAAACACAATAAAACCATTTACAGTAGTACTCAGAGCACAGAGTACGGCAGTTAGGTAGTAACTTATACACTTAGATAAAAATAAGTAACTTTAACATAATAAAATGTAGCTTATAACTATTGTTAAGTTAAATTCCCCTAAGGACGCTCTGTGAGTACGGCAGCTGTTAGGTAGTAACTTATACACTTATATAAAAAAGCAACTTAAACATAATAAAATATATAGCTTAAAATGTAGTGACTTTTACATACTGTAAGGAATTGAGATCATTAGGTAACATTGTTTTTAACACTACTAATACCTAAAATCACCATTGTTGTTTATCAAAAAAGTACAATTAAATTGTAATGTAGTGACTTTTACATACTGTAAGGAATTGAGATCATTAGGTAACATTGTTTTTAACACTACTAATACCTAAATTCACCATTTTTGCTTATCAAAAACAATTAAATTGTAATATATGAACACCAATCAGCCTTTATTGTTTTTTAAATTAATATCTACTTCTGAGACTCTATATCCTCAATATCTGAGTCAGGCAAAGTATCTTTGATCGATGAGGAACCAGGCATACTGGTGTATTCCTGGTGAAAATTAGAGGGTATTACTTTGTCTCTACACAGTTTAAGAAGATCATCTTGTTTAGCCTTTGAAATTGGCAAAAGAGATCTAAAACATGGCAAAAGAGGTAATCTAGTTTTCATTTGGACTTCAATTTCACTCGACTTTGCAGACTTATTCATTGAGTACTTTACAAAAACTTTTGAAGATTCTTTTTTTTTAAATGTTACTATTCTAATTTTACTTATTTTTCCTGATAGGTTACCTTTAAAATATTTTTCTGCTACATTGTCCCACTTATAAAAATCTTCAAAACTTAATCGTTCAACCTGATAAGGAAAGGGGTCCTTTCTCGCGGTAGCAAAAACTGTATACCATTGTGACGGTGCGTGTATTATTATATTCTTTAAGTTTCTTTCGATCACTGCGTGTACGCTATCCACTGGCATGTATGTATGACCAGTTAACAAATAATTCATCTGTATAGTTTCCAAATTTTGACAAGTCTGCAAGGTCATGTGGATCATAGCTAATAATATTTTGTTTCTATTTTGCCCTGGGCAACAATCACAGTATAATAATAATTTTTTATAGACCCTCTTTCGTCAACAGATTTTATATACTTTTGCAGGATGCTAGCAATTTCGTTTGCTCCACGTTTGCCGTTGCATTCATCCCAATAGTAACAATTGACTCTACGAGTGACGTTTCCGTAAAAACATAAATTGTATACAGCCAATTTACGGGAGTAGTACAACAACATAGATTCCCCATGTGGGGTATTTAAAACCTTTTCTAAATCGAAACTTACACAAAGAGTGCTAGGATCTGTCTTATACACTTGCTTATGTGCGTAAAAACGGTTATAACTTTCTTCTTTCTCCACGTCATGAGCAGTTTTTTCAGCCAAAACTTCAGCATTTGTTTTGTCCGACTGTTCGAATTTAAGGCATTTAAGACATTGTCTTTTTTCGGTACATGAAAGCCTATGTTAAAGTCTTCAGAAAATATCCTACGAAAAACTCTTTCACCAACATAATCTATTCCATTATCGGTCATTTGTTTTTTATAAACATTGTATACATAAGAAACATTTTTGAACTCACTTGACAAGTAAACTCGGGATGAATCCTGTCGGCAATAGTGTGAGGGTACAGCAGGCAATCCTTTGATAAAATTGGCTACAGCCTCTAAACTTGCTGGCTTAGTTTTGTTTACAGGAATACACTTTCCACGTAAATCATCCTTAGCAGTTCCCCATTGAGAATTTTTTGCTGTATTGTAGATGCATTTAGATGAAACGTTCAATGTTGCAGCCAAGAATTGCAATTCGTTTGCCTTCTCCTTCATTAATGTGATATTTAAATGTAATATTTCTGAGGTCCGAATTACTCCGCTTACGTTTTACATTACATTTTTGTACTAAACTTACCAACCAGTCTCTGCGTCGCTCCACGGACAGACTCCAGAAATGATCGAATATTTTATGCCTCTTTTCGTTTGTTATATTTTCACAATTGTTACCACATTTTTTTCCGCAGCATGGATTAGGCTGGACTGATTTGGCACTTATTATTTTGCCATCTTTGTTGGTAAATTCTTTACCAGCCCTTCTTTTTTGAACACGATCTTTTCTGACATTTATCCTTTTTTTAGTCATGGCAGTCTCACCAACAATTTCTTCTTCCGGGATATTACTTACTCTTTTCTTTTTCTTCTTAGTCTTCGATCCTTTTTTGCCTTTATTACTCTCTACTACATCGTCATCTTCAGAAGTATCTGATCCTTTCCATGCGTCTGAGTCCAAGTCTGCGTCATCATATTCCATGAATGTAGTGAAATCCTCAACATCAGATAAATAGTCTATATAACGTTTATCTGTTTTACAGTTTCGTTTACTACCACGTCGATTTCCTTTCTCTAAGTTTTGATCAGCTATCGTGTTTGTAGAGCCTAAACTTTGTTGAATAGAACCAGAAGCTGAAGTCATAGTGTTTGGTGTGTTATCTAACGGCTCATTTTCTAAGTATTTATTTGGAGAATCATGGAATGTGGTGCATTCATTGAGCGTTGTATAAACCTAAAAAAAGGAAATACTGTAAGTATTACATCAATTCAACCACAAGTAAAACTCATTTAATAAGTTTATGACTTAAGTAAGCATCTATTTAGTAATCCAGACTTTTTAAATTACTTATTTTAAATTACTTATAATATGTCGTTGTTTAAAATTTACTTACAGCTTTAGATCCTCCACTACAGGACTCCAGGTTTTCATCGACCATTAAGCATTTAGCATCACCTTTTTGTTGATTAAATCCTGAACCTGAGTTCGGAGTGTTTGGTATGATATCAGCTAGCAGCTCATCTGAGAAATCATTTTGCGTAGCGTCAACCTAAAAACATAGACATAAATTTATAAATTGGAAAAATACTTTTTTATTAAATAGAAAACGAAACAACAAAACTCCTACTCCTAAATATAGGTATTTATTCAAAAACAAAATAAACACTAAAGATACAATTAATATACTATAAGCACTTAAAAAAAATATTTAACTTAATTCATACTTTTTTAAGTATGTAGGTACTTACAACATTGGTGGAACCTCCTGGTTCATCAGCTGTTAGACATGCCGAGCTAATACCCGAAGTTGTAGGCAGAACATCTGATTCATTAGCTGTTAGACATGCCGAGCTAATACCCGAAGTCGTAGGCAGAACATTGTTTTTTATTATATTATTAGCTGGTATTTCGCCCACCTAAAAATATTATCACTAGCAGTTACAGTATTAAGATAGAACGTAGGTAGCCTATGGTAATTCCCGGTATTTAATTTATCCTCATATCGCGATTCATAAAAATCTGTTCAGTAAGTTCTGGAGATTACCCATTACAAACATTTTTACAAAATGTTCAAAACCAAACTTATGATTCATCAAAATCGGTCAAGTGTGTGTGTAATAGATGGTTTTACCCTTGTAAGTTCCGATCCCGTAGAAATATCGGGCTAATAAACAGCCCATGTGATTATCCAGTTCTCCAACTATCAATAAACCTAGTTTCGTCCCAATCCATCCAATTGTTATTGTGTAAACGAGTACAAAAAAAAATACAAACAAACAAAATTTCATAGTAAAAATCATTAATCTAAATACATACCGGATCATCAAATACAAGTTTCTTACGGACTTGCTTCTTGTATTTAATATTCATATTGCGATTATTATTATTTACGTAGGTTTCTATAGTATTCTGAACTTCTTTCGATGAGCTCTACAAAAATAAAAACAATTAAAAAGTTGTTAGAATGAAATTTAAAATAATAATTCTACGTCGATGCACAACTACCTAGCTGCAATTATAATAGCTGTATGTATATATTATTATTACTACTATATAGCTGCGCCCGCGCTTTCACTTGCGAAAAACCCGATTTCGGGATCATAAGTATTCTATGTCCTTCTCCTTCCCCTAAACCACCTACCAATATTTCGATTTTCATTAAAATCGGGCCTATATTTTATGACCACGAAAAGGCAACAAACAAATTTAACCAAACTCATTATTATATAAAAATTAGACACTAAATAATGTGAATTATGTAGGTAACCGCACAGTTAATAACTAATACAAATCAATAAAACACCACTTACCAAATTGTCTTCTTTTCCTGATATTCCCGCATTCATCAACGCTAGGTCAATGATCTTAGACAATCGTCGATTTTTCTGCTCCATGATTCTATAACAGATAATAGGTGTTTGATTTAATACGGTTGAATAATCGTAAAATAAAAATATCGATTACAATACGCAACGAAGAAAAAGACACTAACATTAATAGTTTTCATACAAACTTACCAAAGATCGTGTTCCAAGCGGCGGAAATGCGGTAAGCGAGAGTACACCAAACGACGGTTCGACGCACACTGATCGTATTTTGTTACTAACAGCCATACGATAACCGCTTCGCGTCAAGGCCATGCGACAACGCTTCATTCATGCGGTATACATACTATTATAAAGAATGGCGAGTCAGATGTTCCTAAGCGACATAAAAATATGTTCTGTAGTTTTGGTCATAAATTACTAAGCGCCATTTTTTCTAAAAAAAATTACCGGAGAAAATATCTAAACTCTGTATAAAAAAATATACTGTAGGTTAAAAAGGGGCGAATACAGAAATAAAAGAAATAAGTGAGAGGTAAAACTCACTAAATTGAAATTCACATTTTTATATTTTAATGTAAAAATAACTAATCGATAAAATAATTCTAATCAAAATCAGGAAAAGATCTCTAACTACCAAAACAGTTAAAAGCAGAAGTCTTTAATGAAATATTTTTAAAAAAGGTACGAAAGTTTGTCGGTTAGTCGCCGAAAAAAACAAAAAAGCATCAAAATCACAAATTCCTAAGCGACATCAAAATCCATCGTAGAGCCATAGAGAGAGTAAGACCAATCGACGCAGAATTTTATTACAAATCCAATAATGTATATACAGTTGTGGTCATATAATTAAGAACGATTTGAAGTTCTAGAAGTTTTTTATATAAATCGTGCCACACACAGAGATGTGTACCTTCTGAGAAGCATCTAGTTATGTTATAAAATAGCCACATTAATAGAGGAACGTGCCTTAGGAATAAATAATGAAATCGCTAACTATTTTTTTCACATTATATTGATTTTACCAAAGTAACTCAAGCTGGACAAATAATTAAGAACGATTTATTAAACTGCTCGGCAAATGTTTTGTATGACACTTACATTTAAAAAATTACAATATAATATGTAGCACAGAAAATTTAAAAATCAATTTAATATATTTTTGACTAAAATAAATAGTTAATAGCATATCCACAGCTTTTAAGTACTGTTTTACACTGGCGAGGCATTAACTATATTAATTTTTGATATATCGCAAGAGAAATAGAGTTCCATTCTTCTACGAAAACGTCGTACAGCTCGATAGCTCTCATAAATTTTCACACTTTGTATTGGAAACCTTTTTCTTTACTTCGAGCCACAGATTCTCTATTGAATTTAGATCTGGGCTGTTGGCTGGCCAATTTAAGTCAGAAACTGATTGCGCTGTAAGAAATTCCTTTACGGTGCGTGCAGTGTCCTTTGGATCATTGTGATGCTGGAATGTTCAAATAACCGGTAGAACGTCTTAAGCGTAAGATAACATTGTTTCTTCCAGTATATTTTTGTACTGGAACTGATCCATGTTACCTTCTATCAACTTTACAGGTCCAACACCATGTCCAAAAAACCATCCCCAAATTTTCACATTCCACCACCTTGCTTAATGTAACTTTCGTGTACTTAGGGTCAAATGCTGTATTCGCGGGACGTCGTACATATCATTTTCCATCGGAACATACTCTGTTTACTTTCGTATCGTCAGAAAAAAAGTACATTTTATCAATGTCGCACAGTTCAGTTTTCATACTTTCTCGCTAATGTCAGCTGGACTTGCCTGTGGCAAAGTTTCAACATGGGTACATTTCTTGCTATCCTTCCGTGCAATATTTCTTTTATCAAACGTCTTCTAATAGTGCGTGCTGAGATTGCTGAAGGGTTGTTTTCACCTAAATATTATTTTCTCAGCTCATTGGACCCTTTAGAATGCCATACGAACGATGTTTCGGTCATCTCGAGGAGTTGTTTTTCACTGTTTAGGTACACGCGGAACCTTCGAAGTAGTTTGATACGTAGCGAAATGCTTTACAGTGTGGAAAACCATCGTTTTTGCACATTGCAGATGGTCGGCTATCTTTTTGTATGACCAAATTCCTCTGGCGAACATTTATTATTACTTCCCTTGTAGATTTATCACAACTTTTATTTTTTCCATTGTTTTTTCATAAGAAGCAATCACTTTTACCTTTTACAGCACTAAATGGCGCCAAAATTATACAAACAGTAACAAATCGACTGATTTTTCTCTAATTAAATTTGAATAAAGGTATAAACTATTGAGCGTTCTTAATTACGTGGCCAGCCAGTAAATAGGAGTAACTATGTTTAGAAGTAGTGTAAAAAGTTCGTGTATTTATTTTTAGCTAATCATGTGTATCAATGAATACAGTGGTATTATTGAAAAGGTTTACGATACCGAGAACAATAAAAAATAATTCATGCAATTAGTTTTGCGTCTTAGTTAAAAAAAATCTTTCCTTTATATCAGCGTTCTTAATTATATGACCACCACGTAACTCAATATCGGCTGTTGTGTCGCTTAGGAATTTTTGCCTTTCAAGCGTCGATGTATAGTTATGCTGCCCGACGCTTACATTACAGATAAGTCGGTTGCACTGTATTTAGGGGAGCTAGCTTATTTTTATTATTTTGTATTTTTTCGAAGTCTGGTTTTGAATTTCTTATATTATCGATAAAGGCTACTTCGTATAATAATGCGAATAAGCATCAGTGATCCTGTTAAAACAATATAAGCATGCATAAAGTTACCTACTTCTGTGCAAAATCCATACTTAAACAGACTCTGCCATGATTATCTTCTGCACAGCAACAGTACTTCTCTGGTCATCCGTTTAAGTGAAGACTTTTGCACAGCGATAGCTAAGGAAGTAGTGGTCTAGGGTCAATAGTATGCGAGATATTGACGTTTTAAGTTTGACAGCTGTCATCCAAAACGAAGATCTTGAAGAGCTCTATAACTTACGCTAACGAAGTAGTGATCTAGGATCAATTGTTTCCGAGATATTAGTATCAGTTCAAGTTTGACAGGCTGTCTTGCTGTCATATTTTGTGCCTTTTTCGATCGTTTTTAGTTTCTATTTCGATCGTCTTTTGTTTCCATTTCGATCGTCTTTTTTTTCCATTTCGATCGTCTATTGTTTTCGTAACGATCGTCTTTTATTTTCGTTTCGATCGTCTTTTGTTTCTACTCCGATCGTCTTTTGTTTCTACTCCGATCGTCTTTTGTTGTATTATAAAAAAAGGACTTGACCAGTTGACACTCTTCAAAGACTTGACCAATTGACCCTTTTCCACGGCTTGACGAATTAACACTTTCATTTGCGGTAAATGTTTTGTTAATCTTGCTATTACCTAGTAGTGCAATAGGTAATGAGGTAATGAACGGGAGATTTTTTAACATGCGTTTAATTAGCCAATCAGAATGGTAGTGCAACGGGAAAATAATTTTTCCCTACTAAACTCAAAACTCAAAATTATTTTATTCATTTGGAACGTATAATATATACAGGGTGAACCATTTAAACGGGCCTTCAGGGGGATAATATCCTAAACTATAAGAGATAGCGAAAAATGTTGAAAGGAGTTGCGTCCCCGATTTTGACAAAAAGTAATATGGCATTTAGATTTTTGAAAAATTCATTACCCTAGCCAGGAATCGAACCTTGTCTTTTTGCAAAAAAATAAACACCCTATATTATTGTACTGATCGATAGTGTTGCTAATAAAGATCAAATCCTGAAAACAAACATATTGTGGTAAATCGAGAAAAATGACTATTTTTAATAAAAATATGGTAAATAGTCTAGTTTTCTGTACAAGTCGTGGGTTACGTGTCCCTATTACAACAACCTACTCGATTTAAACGCTGCACTAGCATTTTATTATCATTACAGATCATGTTCTGATTTCAAAATTTTGGCACATAGTTAAAAGCATAAGCTTTGATGTTCGATGTAAGCAGTGATGCACAACTGAAAGATTTGTTTTTTTGGTGAAAAATAATATTTTTATTAAAAATGAGGCATTTGTCTTGATTTACCACACTATGTTTGTTTCCAGGATTTGATATTTATCAGCAACACTATCGATCAGTACAATAATATAGGTGTTTATTTTTTTGCAAATTGACAAGGTTCGATTCTTGGCTAGGGTAATAAATTTTTCAAAAATCTATTAATGCTATTTTAGTTTTTGTCAAAATCGGGGACGCAACTCCTTTCAGCATTTTTCGCTATCTTCTATAGTTTAGGATATCCCCCTGAAGGCCCGTTTAAATGGTTCAAAAAATGCCAGCTGTGCAAATTGTGCAAGTTTAGGTAGCAATCTCTTTTGCACGTTGACTCATTGCACATTATGCCGTGCGAATGAGAAACTATTTAAATTAAAGTTATCCAAGAAAATGGATTGGCCAATTAGGTCCAATATTGTGGCCTCCACGTTCGCCTGTCTGAATCCACTTGATTTTTTTTACTGGGGGTGTTCAAAAGAACAAGTTTACGAAAAAAACATAACCACAATTGAAGACCTGCGTCTACGCGTCCACGAAGCGGAACAACAAATAGGAGAAAAAAAATTATAATCGTGTCCTTAAGAGATCGTTTATAAAAAGGTTAGGGGCCTGTATAAGGGCAACAGGAGGACAATTTGAGCATTTGCTGTAACATTATGACATATTAAATCTTAATAAGTGACATTTTTTGTACAATACTTGTTTCAACTTTTTCATGTAAAATAGTACCTTCGGTGCATTCATAGCACTAGCTTAGTAACTTTATGACAAAAAGTTATTAGTATAATAGTACTGTTTTAGAATCCTTATGAAATAGGCAATTTTTTTCAATAGTCGGCCAGACAGGTTTCATACATTTTTTTTACACCACAGATGCTCAAACTTAGCAGAAAGTAAAGTTTATAAAACTAAATCTATCTTTGGGGACATCCTGTAAGTTACTAACTAAAGTATTAAAAAAATTAAGGTGATTTTCAAACATCAATATTAGTGAACACATGGCGAAAAAAAAAACAATGCTATCGCTTAATCTGTGGATGTAATACCCCGAAATGTGCAAAAAAGTAGACATTTTTCAATTTTTACTAATAAGTGACGTACAGCTCGAACCGTTTGAGATAGAAAAAAAAAAGTATTCTGGGCGGCTAACCCTTCCCCGCCAGCCGCCCGTTCAGGGATATCCACTGGTCTCCGGACACCCTGTATTTAATATTTTTAGGAATCAGAAGCGATATTCAAATAAAAAAAACAATTCAAAATAACCTAAACATAGTTTACTTCAAAATAATCTTAATTTTAAACAAAAATCACTAAATAGACACAAAATTACAAGAAACTTACGAAATTGACTCAATAACACAAACAGCCGTTAACTCTAAACAATAATCACCACAATTACTTAAATGGCAATAGTTTGGGAGCGTTTGGGGAATATTGATTTTTGAAGCCTATCGCGCTATACCTACCTACTATTGTCACGGAAGGCTTCAAAATCAAAGTACTTACTTTGAAGACTTAAGGTGCGGAAACGAGTCGCTATAGGTCGTGGACTTAAATGGCAATCGTTTGGGGAATATTGATTTTTGGAGCCTATCGCGCTACTATTGTCACGGAAGGCTTCAAAATCAAAGTACTTACTTTGAAGACTTAAGGTGCGGAAACGAGTCGCTATAGGTCGTGGACTTAAATGGCAATCGTTTGGGAGCGTTTGGGGAATATTGATTTTTGGAGCCTATCGCGCTATTCCTACCTACTATTGTCACGGAAGGCTTCAAAATCAAAGTACTTACTTTGAAGACTTAAGGTGCGGAAACGAGTCGCTATAGGTCGTGGACTTAAATGGCAATAGTTTGGGAGCGTTTGGGGAATATTGATTTTGGGAGCCTATCGCGCTACTATTGACACGGAAGGCTTCAAAATCAAAGTACTTACTTTGAAGACTTAAGGTGCGGAAACGAGTCGCTATAGGTCGTGGACTTAAATGGCAATCGCTTGGGAGCGTTTGGGGAATATTGATTTTTGCAGCCTATCGCGCTACTATTGTCACGGAAGGCTTCAAAATCAAAGTACTTACTTTGAAGACTTAAGGTGCGGAAACGAGTCGCTATAGGTCGTGGACTTAAATGGCAATCGTTTGGGAGCGTTTGGGGTATATTGATTTTTGGAGCCTATCGCGCTATACCTACCTACTATTGTCACGGAAGGCTTCAAAATCAAAGTACTTACTTTGAAGACTCAAGGTGCGGAAACTAGTCGCTATAGGTCGTGGACTTAAATGGCAATCGTTTGGGAGCGTTTGGGCAATATTGATTTTTGGAGCCTATCGCGCTACTATTGTCACGGAAGGCTTCAAAATCAAAGTACTTACTTTGAAGAGTTATGGTGCGGAAACGAGTCGCTATAGGTCGTGGACTTAAATGGCAATCGTTTGGGAGCGTTTGGGGAATATTGATTTTTGGAGCCTATCGCGCTATACCTACCTACTATTGTCACGGAAGGCTTCAAAATCAAAGTACTTACTTTGAAGACTTATGGTGCGGAAACGCGTCGCTATAGGTCGTGGACTTAAATGGCAATCGTTTGGGAGCGTTTGGGGAATATTGATTTTTGGAGCCTATCGCGCTATTCCTACCTACTATTGTCACGGAAGGCTTCAAAATCAAAGTACTTACTTTAAAGACTTTACTTAAGGTGCGGAAACGAGTCGCTATAGGTCGTGGACTTAAATGGCAATCGTTTGGAAGCGTTTGGGGAATATTGATTTTTGGAGCCTATCGCGCTATACCTACCTACTATTGTCACGGAAGGCTTCAAAATCAAAGTACTTACTTTGAAGACTTAAGGTGCGGAAACGAGTCGCTATAGGTCGTGGACTTAAATGGCAATCGTTTGGGAGCGTTTGGGGAATATTGATTTTTGGAGCCTATCGCGCTACTATTGTCACGGAAGGCTTCAAAATCAAAGTACTTACTTTGAAGACTTAAGGTGCGGAAACGAGTCGCTATAGGTCGTGGAATTAAATGGCAATCGTTTGGGAGCGTTTGGGGAATATTGATTTTTGGAGCCTATCGCGCTATACCTACCTACTATTGTCACGGAAGGCTTCAAAATCAAAGTACTTACTTTGAAGAGTTATGGTGCGGAAACGAGTCGCTATAGGTCGTGGACTTAAATGGCAATCGTTTGGGAGCGTTTGGGGAATATTGATTTTTGGAGCCTATCGCGCTATACCTACCTACTATTGTCACGGAAGGCTTCAAAATCAAAGTACTTACTTTGAAGACTTAAGGTGCGGAAACGAGTCGCTATAGGTCGTGGACTTAAATGGCAATCGTTTGGGAGCGTTTGGGGAATATTGATTTTTGGAGCCTATCGCGCTATACCTACCTACTATTGTCACGGAAGGCTTCAAAATCAAAGTACTTACTTTGAAGACTTAAGGTGCGGAAACGAGTCGCTATAGGTCGTGGACTTAAATGGCAATAGTTTGGGAGCGTTTGGGGAATATTGATTTTTGGAGCCTATCGCGCTACTATTGTCACGGAAGGCTTCAAAATCAAAGTACTTACTTTGAAGACTTAAGGTGCGGAAACGAGTCGCTATAGGTCGTGGACTTAAATGGCAATAGTTTAAGAGCGTTTAAGGAATATTGATTTTTGGAGCCTATCGCGCTATACCTACCTACTATTGTCACGGAAGGCTTCAAAATCAAAGTACTTACTTTGAAGACTTAAGGTGCGGAAACGAGTCGCTATAGGTCGTGGACTTTAATGGCAATCGTTTGGGAGCGTTTGGGGAATATTGATTTTTGGAGCCTATCGCGCTACTATTGTCACGGAAGGCTTCAAAATCAAAGTACTTACTTTGAAGAGTTATGGTGCGGAAACGAGTCGCTATAGGTCGTGGACTTAAATGGCAATCGTTTGGGAGCGTTTGGGGAATATTGATTTTTGGAGCCTATCGCGCTATACCTACCTACTATTGTCACGGAAGGCTTCAAAATCAAAGTACTTACTTTGAAGAGTTATGGTGCGGAAACGAGTCGCTATAGGTCGTGGACTTAAATGGCAATAGTTTAGGAGCGTTTAAGGAATATTGATTTTTGGAGCCTATCGCGCTATACCTACCTACTATTGTCACGAAAGGCTTCAAAATCAAAGTACTTACTTTGAAGACTTAAGGTGCGGAAACGAGTCGCTATAGGTCGTGGACTTAAATGGCAATCGTTTGGGAGCGTTTGGGGAATATTGATTTTTGGAGCCTATCGCGCTACTATTGTCACGGAAGGCTTCAAAATCAAAGTACT
Source organism: Idaea biselata (assembly GCA_958496205.1). NCBI lineage: Eukaryota > Metazoa > Arthropoda > Insecta > Lepidoptera > Geometridae > Idaea > Idaea biselata. The sequence continues at coordinate 30,666 of CAUEGO010000318.1, forward strand.
TACTTTGAAGAGTTATGGTGCGGAAACGAGTCGCTATAGGTCGTGGACTTAAATGGCAATCGTTTGGGGAATATTGATTTTTGGAGCCTATCGCGCTACTATTGTCACGGAAGGCTTCAAAATCAAAGTACTTACTTTGAAGACTTAAGGTGCGGAAACGAGTCGCTATAGGTCGTGGACTTAAATGGCAATCGTTTGGGAGCGTTTGGGGAATATTGATTTTTGGAGCCTATCGCGCTACTATTGTCACGGAAGGCTTCAAAATCAAAGTACTTACTTTGAAGAGTTATGGTGCGGAAACGAGTCGCTATAGGTCGTGGACTTAAATGGCAATCGTTTGGGAGCGTTTGGGGAATATTGATTTTTGGAGCCTATCGCGCTATACCTACCTACTATTGTCATGGAAGGCTTCAAAATCAAAGTACTTACTTTGAAGACTTAAGGTGCGGAAACGAGTCGCTATAGGTCGTGGACTTAAATGGCAATCGTTTGGGAGCGTTTGGGGAATATTGATTTTTGGAGCCTATCGCGCTACTATTGTCACGGAAGGCTTCAAAATCAAAGTACTTACTTTGAAGACTTAAGGTGCGGAAACGAGTCGCTATAGGTCGTGGACTTAAATGGCAATCGTTTGGGAGCGTTTGGGGAATATTGATTTTTGGAGCCTATCGCGCTATACCTACCTACTATTGTCACGGAAGGCTTCAAAATCAAAGTACTTATTTTGAAGAGTTATGGTGCGGAAACGAGTCGCTATAGGTCGTGGACTTAAATGGCAATCGTTTGGGAGCGTTTGGGGAATATTGATTTTTGGAGCCTATCGCGCTACTATTGTCACGGAAGGCTTCAAAATCAAAGTACTTACTTTGAAGACTTAAGGTGCGGAAACGAGTCGCTATAGGTCGTGGACTTAAATGGCAATCGTTTGGGAGCGTTTGGGGAATATTGATTTTTGGAGCCTATCGCGCTACTATTGTCACGGAAGGCTTCAAAATCAAAGTACTTACTTTGAAGAGTTATGGTGCGGAAACGAGTCGCTATAGGTCGTGGACTTAAATGGCAATCGTTTGGGAGCGTTTGGGGAATATTGATTTTTGGAGCCTATCGCGCTATACCTACCTACTATTGTCATGGAAGGCTTCAAAATCAAAGTACTTACTTTGAAGACTTAAGGTGCGGAAACGAGTCGCTATAGGTCGTGGACTTAAATGGCAATCGTTTGGGAGCGTTTGGGGAATATTGATTTTTGGAGCCTATCGCGCTATACCTACCTACTATTGTCACGGAAGGCTTCAAAATCAAAGTACTTACTTTGAAGACTTAAGGTGCGGAAACGAGTCGCTATAGGTCGTGGACTTAAATGGCAATCGTTTGGGAGCGTTTGGGGAATATTGATTTTTGGAGCCTATCGCGCTATACCTACCTACTATTGTCACGGAAGGCTTCAAAATCAAAGTACTTACTTTGAAGACTTAAGGTGCGGAAACGAGTCGCTATAGGTCGTGGACTTAAATGGCAATAGTTTGGGAGCGTTTGGGGAATATTGATTTTTGGAGCCTATTGCGCTACTATTGTCACGGAAGGCTTCAAAATCAAAGTACTTACTTTGAAGACTTAAGGTGCGGAAACGAGTCGCTATAGGTCGTGGACTTAAATGGCAATAGTTTAAGAGCGTTTAAGGAATATTGATTTTTGGAGCCTATCGCGCTATACCTACCTACTATTGTCACGGAAGGCTTCAAAATCAAAGTACTTACTTTGAAGACTTAAGGTGCGGAAACGAGTCGCTATAGGTCGTGGACTTTAATGGCAATCGTTTGGGAGCGTTTGGGGAATATTGATTTTTGGAGCCTATCGCGCTACTATTGTCACGGAAGGCTTCAAAATCAAAGTACTTACTTTGAAGAGTTATGGTGCGGAAACGAGTCGCTATAGGTCGTGGACTTAAATGGCAATCGTTTGGGAGCGTTTGGGGAATATTGATTTTTGGAGCCTATCGCGCTATACCTACCTACTATTGTCACGGAAGGCTTCAAAATCAAAGTACTTACTTTGAAGAGTTATGGTGCGGAAACGAGTCGCTATAGGTCGTGGACTTAAATGGCAATAGTTTAGGAGCGTTTAAGGAATATTGATTTTTGGAGCCTATCGCGCTATACCTACCTACTATTGTCACGAAAGGCTTCAAAATCAAAGTACTTACTTTGAAGACTTAAGGTGCGGAAACGAGTCGCTATAGGTCGTGGACTTAAATGGCAATCGTTTGGGAGCGTTTGGGGAATATTGATTTTTGGAGCCTATCGCGCTACTATTGTCACGGAAGGCTTCAAAATCAAAGTACTTACTTTGAAGAGTTATGGTGCGGAAACGAGTCGCTATAGGTCGTGGACTTAAATGGCAATCGTTTGGGGAATATTGATTTTTGGAGCCTATCGCGCTACTATTGTCACGGAAGGCTTCAAAATCAAAGTACTTACTTTGAAGACTTAAGGTGCGGAAACGAGTCGCTATAGGTCGTGGACTTAAATGGCAATCGTTTGGGAGCGTTTGGGGAATATTGATTTTTGGAGCCTATCGCGCTACTATTGTCACGGAAGGCTTCAAAATCAAAGTACTTACTTTGAAGAGTTATGGTGCGGAAACGAGTCGCTATAGGTCGTGGACTTAAATGGCAATCGTTTGGGAGCGTTTGGGGAATATTGATTTTTGGAGCCTATCGCGCTATACCTACCTACTATTGTCATGGAAGGCTTCAAAATCAAAGTACTTACTTTGAAGACTTAAGGTGCGGAAACGAGTCGCTATAGGTCGTGGACTTAAATGGCAATCGTTTGGGAGCGTTTGGGGAATATTGATTTTTGGAGCCTATCGCGCTACTATTGTCACGGAAGGCTTCAAAATCAAAGTACTTACTTTGAAGACTTAAGGTGCGGAAACGAGTCGCTATAGGTCGTGGACTTAAATGGCAATCGTTTGGGAGCGTTTGGGGAATATTGATTTTTGGAGCCTATCGCGCTATACCTACCTACTATTGTCACGGAAGGCTTCAAAATCAAAGTACTTATTTTGAAGAGTTATGGTGCGGAAACGAGTCGCTATAGGTCGTGGACTTAAATGGCAATCGTTTGGGAGCGTTTGGGGAATATTGATTTTTGGAGCCTATCGCGCTACTATTGTCACGGAAGGCTTCAAAATCAAAGTACTTACTTTGAAGACTTAAGGTGCGGAAACGAGTCGCTATAGGTCGTGGACTTAAATGGCAATCGTTTGGGAGCGTTTGGGGAATATTGATTTTTGGAGCCTATCGCGCTATACCTACCTACTATTGTCACGGAAGGCTTCAAAATCAAAGTACTTACTTTGAAGACTTAAGGTGCGGAAACGAGTCGCTATAGGTCGTGGACTTAAATGGCAATAGTTTAGGAGCGTTTAAGGAATATTGATTTTTGGAGCCTATCGCGCTATACCTACCTACTATTGTCACGGAAGGCTTCAAAATCAAAGTACTTACTTTGAAGACTTAAGGTGCGGAAACGAGTCGCTATAGGTCGTGGACTTAAATGGCAATCGTTTCGGAGCGTTTGGGGAATATTGATTTTTGGAGCCTATCGCGCTATACCTACCTACTATTGTCACGGAAGGCTTCAAAATCAAAGTACTTACTTTGAAGACTTAAGGTGCGGAAACGAGTCGCTATAGGTCGTGGACCTAAATGGCAATCGTTTGGGAGCGTTTGGGGAATATTGATTTTTGGAGCCTATCGCGCTATACCTACCTACTATTGTCACGGAAGGCTTCAAAATCAAAGTACTTACTTTGAAGACTCAAGGTGCGGAAACGAGTCGCTATAGGTCGTGGACTTAAATGGCAATCGTTTGGGAGCGTTTGGGGAATATTGATTTTTGGAGCCTATCGCGCTACTATTGTCACGGAAGGCTTCAAAATCAAAGTACTTACTTTGAAGAGTTATGGTGCGGAAACGAGTCGCTATAGGTCGTGGACTTAAATGGCAATCGTTTGGGAGCGTTTGGGGAATATTGATTTTTGGAGCCTATCGCGCTATACCTACCTACTATTGTCACGGAAGGCTTCAAAATCAAAGTACTTACTTTGAAGAGTTATGGTGCGGAAACGAGTCGCTATAGGTCGTGGACTTAAATGGCAATCGTTTCGGAGCGTTTGGGGAATATTGATTTTTGGAGCCTATCGCGCTATACCTACCTACTATTGTCACGGAAGGCTTCAAAATCAAAGTACTTACTTTGAAGAGTTATGGTGCGGAAACGAGTCGCTATAGGTCGTGGACTTAAATGGCAATAGTTTAGGAGCGTTTAAGGAATATTGATTTTTGGAGCCTATCGCGCTATACCTACCTACTATTGTCACGGAAGGCTTCAAAATCAAAGTACTTACTTTGAAGACTTAAGGTGCGGAAACGAGTCGCTATAGGTCGTGGACTTAAATGGCAATCGTTTGGGAGCGTTTGGGGAATATTGATTTTTGGAGCCTATCGCGCTATTCCTACCTACTATTGTCACGGAAGGCTTCAAAATCAAAGTACTTACTTTGAAGACTTAAGGTGCGGAAACGAGTCGCTATAGGTCGTGGACTTAAATGGCAATCGTTTGGGAGCGTTTGGGGAATATTGATTTTTGGAGCCTATCGCGCTATTCCTACCTACTATTGTCACGGAAGGCTTCAAAATCAAAGTACTTACTTTAAAGACTTTACTTAAGGTGCGGAAACGAGTCGCTATAGGTCGTGGACTTAAATGGCAATCGTTTGGAAGCGTTTGGGGAATATTGATTTTTGGAGCCTATCGCGCTATACCTACCTACTATTGTCACGGAAGGCTTCAAAATCAAAGTACTTACTTTGAAGACTTAAGGTGCGGAAACGAGTCGCTATAGGTCGTGGACTTAAATGGCAATCGTTTGGGAGCGTTTGGGGAATATTGATTTTTGGAGCCTATCGCGCTATACCTACCTACTATTGTCACGGAAGGCTTCAAAATCAAAGTACTTACTTTGAAGACTTAAGGTGCGGAAACGAGTCGCTATAGGTCGTGGACTTTAATGGCAATCGTTTGGGAGCGTTTGGGGAATATTGATTTTTGGACCCTATCGCGCTATACCTACCTACTATTGTCACGGAAGGCTTCAAAATCAAAGTACTTAGTTTGAAGACTTAAGGTGCGGAAACGAGTCGCTATAGGTCGTGGACTTAAATGGCAATCGTTTGGGAGCGTTTGGGGAATATTGATTTTTGGAGCCTATCGCGCTACTATTGTCACGGAAGGCTTCAAAATCAAAGTACTTACTTTGAAGAGTTATGGTGCGGAAACGACTCGCTATAGGTCGTGGACTTAAATGGCAATCGTTTGGGAGCGTTTGGGGAATATTGATTTTTGGAGCCTATCGCGCTATACCTACCTACTATTGTCACGGAAGGCTTCTAAGTCAAAGTACTTACTTTGAAGACTTAAGGTGCGGAAACGAGTCGCTATAGGTCGTGGACTTAAATGGCAATAGTTTGGGAGCGTTTGGGGAATATTGATTTTTGGAGCCTATTGCGCTATACCTACCTACTATTGTCATGGAAGGCTTCAAAATCAAAGTACTTACTTTGAAGACTTAAGGTGCGGAAACGAGTCGCTATAGGTCGTGGACTTAAATGGCAATCGTTTGGGAGCGTTTGGGGAATATTGATTTTTGGAGCCTATCGCGCTATACCTACCTACTATTGTCACGGAAGGCTTCAAAATCAAAGTACTTACTTTGAAGACTCAAGGTGCGGAAACGAGTCGCTATAGGTCGTGGACTTAAATGGCAATCGTTTGGGAGCGTTTGGGGAATATTGATTTTTGGAGCCTATCGCGCTACTATTGTCACGGAAGGCTTCAAAATCAAAGTACTTACTTTGAAGACTCAAGGTGCGGAAACGAGTCGCTATAGGTCGTGGACTTAAATGGCAATCGTTTGGGAGCGTTTGGGGAATATTGATTTTTGGAGCCTATCGCGCTATACCTACCTACTATTGTCACGGAAGGCTTCAAAATCAAAGTACTTATTTTGAAGAGTTATGGTGCGGAAACGAGTCGCTATAGGTCGTGGACTTAAATGGCAATCGTTTGGGAGCGTTTGGGGAATATTGATTTTTGGAGCCTATCGCGCTATACCTACCTACTATTGTCATGGAAGGCTTCAAAATCAAAGTACTTACTTTGAAGACTTAAGGTGCGGAAACGAGTCGCTATAGGTCGTGGACTTAAATGGCAATCGTTTGGGAGCGTTTGGGGAATATTGATTTTTGGAGCCTATCGCGCTACTATTGTCACGGAAGGCTTCAAAATCAAAGTACTTACTTTGAAGACTTAAGGTGCGGAAACGAGTCGCTATAGGTCGTGGACTTAAATGGCAATCGTTTGGGAGCGTTTGGGGAATATTGATTTTTGGAGCCTATCGCGCTATACCTACCTACTATTGTCACGGAAGGCTTCAAAATCAAAGTACTTATTTTGAAGAGTTATGGTGCGGAAACGAGTCGCTATAGGTCGTGGACTTAAATGGCAATCGTTTGGGAGCGTTTGGGGAATATTGATTTTTGGAGCCTATCGCGCTACTATTGTCACGGAAGGCTTCAAAATCAAAGTACTTACTTTGAAGACTTAAGGTGCGGAAACGAGTCGCTATAGGTCGTGGACTTAAATGGCAATCGTTTGGGAGCGTTTGGGGAATATTGATTTTTGGAGCCTATCGCGCTATACCTACCTACTATTGTCACGGAAGGCTTCAAAATCAAAGTACTTACTTTGAAGACTTAAGGTGCGGAAACGAGTCGCTATAGGTCGTGGACTTAAATGGCAATAGTTTAGGAGCGTTTAAGGAATATTGATTTTTGGAGCCTATCGCGCTATACCTACCTACTATTGTCACGGAAGGCTTCAAAATCAAAGTACTTACTTTGAAGACTTAAGGTGCGGAAACGAGTCGCTATAGGTCGTGGACTTAAATGGCAATCGTTTCGGAGCGTTTGGGGAATATTGATTTTTGGAGCCTATCGCGCTATACCTACCTACTATTGTCACGGAAGGCTTCAAAATCAAAGTACTTACTTTGAAGACTTAAGGTGCGGAAACGAGTCGCTATAGGTCGTGGACCTAAATGGCAATCGTTTGGGAGCGTTTGGGGAATATTGATTTTTGGAGCCTATCGCGCTATACCTACCTACTATTGTCACGGAAGGCTTCAAAATCAAAGTACTTACTTTGAAGACTCAAGGTGCGGAAACGAGTCGCTATAGGTCGTGGACTTAAATGGCAATCGTTTGGGAGCGTTTGGGGAATATTGATTTTTGGAGCCTATCGCGCTACTATTGTCACGGAAGGCTTCAAAATCAAAGTACTTACTTTGAAGAGTTATGGTGCGGAAACGAGTCGCTATAGGTCGTGGACTTAAATGGCAATCGTTTGGGAGCGTTTGGGGAATATTGATTTTTGGAGCCTATCGCGCTATACCTACCTACTATTGTCACGGAAGGCTTCAAAATCAAAGTACTTACTTTGAAGAGTTATGGTGCGGAAACGAGTCGCTATAGGTCGTGGACTTAAATGGCAATCGTTTCGGAGCGTTTGGGGAATATTGATTTTTGGAGCCTATCGCGCTATACCTACCTACTATTGTCACGGAAGGCTTCAAAATCAAAGTACTTACTTTGAAGAGTTATGGTGCGGAAACGAGTCGCTATAGGTCGTGGACTTAAATGGCAATAGTTTAGGAGCGTTTAAGGAATATTGATTTTTGGAGCCTATCGCGCTATACCTACCTACTATTGTCACGGAAGGCTTCAAAATCAAAGTACTTACTTTGAAGACTTAAGGTGCGGAAACGAGTCGCTATAGGTCGTGGACTTAAATGGCAATCGTTTGGGAGCGTTTGGGGAATATTGATTTTTGGAGCCTATCGCGCTATTCCTACCTACTATTGTCACGGAAGGCTTCAAAATCAAAGTACTTACTTTGAAGACTTAAGGTGCGGAAACGAGTCGCTATAGGTCGTGGACTTAAATGGCAATCGTTTGGGAGCGTTTGGGGAATATTGATTTTTGGAGCCTATCGCGCTATTCCTACCTACTATTGTCACGGAAGGCTTCAAAATCAAAGTACTTACTTTAAAGACTTTACTTAAGGTGCGGAAACGAGTCGCTATAGGTCGTGGACTTAAATGGCAATCGTTTGGAAGCGTTTGGGGAATATTGATTTTTGGAGCCTATCGCGCTATACCTACCTACTATTGTCACGGAAGGCTTCAAAATCAAAGTACTTACTTTGAAGACTTAAGGTGCGGAAACGAGTCGCTATAGGTCGTGGACTTAAATGGCAATCGTTTGGGAGCGTTTGGGGAATATTGATTTTTGGAGCCTATCGCGCTATACCTACCTACTATTGTCACGGAAGGCTTCAAAATCAAAGTACTTACTTTGAAGACTTAAGGTGCGGAAACGAGTCGCTATAGGTCGTGGACTTTAATGGCAATCGTTTGGGAGCGTTTGGGGAATATTGATTTTTGGACCCTATCGCGCTATACCTACCTACTATTGTCACGGAAGGCTTCAAAATCAAAGTACTTAGTTTGAAGACTTAAGGTGCGGAAACGAGTCGCTATAGGTCGTGGACTTAAATGGCAATCGTTTGGGAGCGTTTGGGGAATATTGATTTTTGGAGCCTATCGCGCTACTATTGTCACGGAAGGCTTCAAAATCAAAGTACTTACTTTGAAGAGTTATGGTGCGGAAACGACTCGCTATAGGTCGTGGACTTAAATGGCAATCGTTTGGGAGCGTTTGGGGAATATTGATTTTTGGAGCCTATCGCGCTATACCTACCTACTATTGTCACGGAAGGCTTCTAAGTCAAAGTACTTACTTTGAAGACTTAAGGTGCGGAAACGAGTCGCTATAGGTCGTGGACTTAAATGGCAATAGTTTGGGAGCGTTTGGGGAATATTGATTTTTGGAGCCTATTGCGCTATACCTACCTACTATTGTCATGGAAGGCTTCAAAATCAAAGTACTTACTTTGAAGACTTAAGGTGCGGAAACGAGTCGCTATAGGTCGTGGACTTAAATGGCAATCGTTTGGGAGCGTTTGGGGAATATTGATTTTTGGAGCCTATCGCGCTATACCTACCTACTATTGTCACGGAAGGCTTCAAAATCAAAGTACTTACTTTGAAGACTCAAGGTGCGGAAACGAGTCGCTATAGGTCGTGGACTTAAATGGCAATCGTTTGGGAGCGTTTGGGGAATATTGATTTTTGGAGCCTATCGCGCTACTATTGTCACGGAAGGCTTCAAAATCAAAGTACTTACTTTGAAGACTCAAGGTGCGGAAACGAGTCGCTATAGGTCGTGGACTTAAATGGCAATCGTTTGGGAGCGTTTGGGGAATATTGATTTTTGGAGCCTATCGCGCTATACCTACCTACTATTGTCACGGAAGGCTTCAAAATCAAAGTACTTATTTTGAAGAGTTATGGTGCGGAAACGAGTCGCTATAGGTCGTGGACTTAAATGGCAATCGTTTGGGAGCGTTTGGGGAATATTGATTTTTGGAGCCTATCGCGCTACTATTGTCACGGAAGGCTTCAAAATCAAAGTACTTACTTTGAAGACTTAAGGTGCGGAAACGAGTCGCTATAGGTCGTGGACTTAAATGGCAATAGTTTGGGAGCGTTTGGGGAATATTGATTTTTGGAGCCTATCGCGCTACTATTGTCACGGAAGGCTTCAAAATCAAAGTACTTACTTTGAAGACTTAAGGTGCGGAAACGAGTCGCTATAGGTCGTGGACTTAAATGGCAATAGTTTAGGAGCGTTTAAGGAATATTGATTTTTGGAGCCTATCGCGCTACTTTTGTCACGGAAGGCTTCAAAATCAAAGTACTTACTTTGAAGAGTTATGGTGCGGAAACGAGTCGCTATAGGTCGTGGACTTAAATGGCAATCGTTTGGGAGCGTTTGGGGAATATTGATTTTTGGAGCCTATCGCGCTACTATTGTCACGGAAGGCTTCAAAATCAAAGTACTTACTTTGAAGAGTTATGGTGCGGAAACGAGTCGCTATAGGTCGTGGACTTAAATGGCAATCGTTTGGGAGCGTTTGGGGAATATTGATTTTTGGAGCCTATCGCGCTATACCTACCTATTATTGTCACGGAAGGCTTCTAAGTCAAAGTACTTACTTTGAAGACTTAAGGTGCGGAAACGAGTCGCTATAGGTCGTGGACTTAAATGGCAATAGTTTGGGAGCGTTTGGGGAATATTGATTTTTGGAGCCTATTGCGCTATACCTACCTACTATTGTCATGGAAGGCTTCAAAATCAAAGTACTTACTTTGAAGAGTTAAGGTGCGGAAACGAGTCGCTATAGGTCGTGGACTTAAATGGCAATCGTTTGGGAGCGTTTGGGGAATATTGATTTTTGGAGCCTATCGCGCTACTATTGTCACGAAAGGCTTCGAAATCAAAGTACTTACTTTGAAGACTTAAGGTGCGGAAACGAGTCGCTATAGGTCGTGGACTTAAATGGCAATCGTTTGGGAGCGTTTGGGGAATATTGATTTTTGGAGCCTATCGCGCTATACCTACCTACTATTGTCACGGAAGGCTTCAAAATCAAAGTACTTACTTTGAAGACTTAAGGTGCGGAAACGAGTCGCTATAGGTCGTCGACCTAAATGGCAATCGTTTGGGGAATATTGATTTTTGGAGCCTATCGCGCTACTTTTGTCACGGAAGGCTTCAAAATCAAAGTACTTACTTTGAAGAGTTATGGTGCGGAAACGAGTCGCTATAGGTCGTGGACTTAAATGGCAATCGTTTGTGAGCGTTTGGGGAATATTGATTTTTGGAGCCTATCGCGCTACTATTGTCACGGAAGGCTTCAAAATCAAAGTACTTACTTTGAAGAGTTATGGTGCGGAAACGAGTCGCTATAGGTCGTGGACTTAAATGGCAATCGTTTGGGAGCGTTTGGGGAATATTGATTTTTGGAGCCTATCGCGCTATACCTACCTACTATTGTCACGGAAGGCTTCTAAGTCAAAGTACTTACTTTGAAGACTTAAGGTGCGGAAACGAGTCGCTATAGGTCGTGGACTTAAATGGCAATAGTTTGGGAGCGTTTGGGGAATATTGATTTTTGGAGCCTATTGCGCTATACCTACCTACTATTGTCATGGAAGGCTTCAAAATCAAAGTACTTACTTTGAAGACTTAAGGTGCGGAAACGAGTCGCTATAGGTCGTGGACTTAAATGGCAATCGTTTGGGAGCGTTTGGGGAATATTGATTTTTGGAGCCTATCGCGCTACTATTGTCACGGAAGGCTTCAAAATCAAAGTACTTACTTTGAAGAGTTATGGTGCGGAAACGAGTCGCTATAGGTCGTGGACTTAAATGGCAATCGTTTGGGAGCGTTTGGGGAATATTGATTTTTGGAGCCTATCGCGCTATACCTACCTACTATTGTCACGGAAGGCTTCAAAATCAAAGTACTTACTTTGAAGACTTAAGGTGCGGAAACGAGTCGCTATAGGTCGTGGACTTAAATGGCAATCGTTTGGGAGCGTTTGGGGAATATTGATTTTTGGAGCCTATCGCGCTATACCTACCTAATATTGTCACGGAAGGCTTCCAAATCAAAGTACTTATTTTGAAGAGTTATGGTGCGGAAACGAGTCGCTATAAGTCGTGGACTTAAATGGCAATCGTTTGGGAGCGTTTGGGGAATATTGATTTTTGGAGCCTATCGCGCAATACCTACCTACTATTGTCACGGAAGGCTTCAAAATCAAAGTACTTACTTTGAAGACTTAAGGTGCGGAAACGAGTCGCTGTAGGTCGTGGACTTAAATGGCAATCGTTTGGGAGCGTTTGGGGAATATTGATTTTTGGAGCCTATCGCGCTATACCTACCTACTATTGTCACCGAAGGCTTCAAAATCAAAGTACTTACTTTGAAGAGTTATGGTGCGGAAACGAGTCGCTATAGGTCGTGGACTTAAATGGCAATAGTTTGGGAGCGTTTGGGGAATATTGATTTTTGGAGCCTATCGCGCTACTATTGTCACGGAAGGCTTCAAAATCAAAGTACTTACTTTGAAGACTTAAGGTGCGGAAACGAGTCGCTATAGGTCGTGGACTTAAATGGCAATAGTTTAGGAGCGTTTAAGGAATATTGATTTTTGGAGCCTATCGCGCTATACCTACCTACTATTGTCACGGAAGGCTTCAAAATCAAAGTACTTACTTTGAAGAGTTATGGTGCGGAAACGAGTCGCTATAGGTCGTGGACTTAAATGGCAATCGTTTGGGAGCGTTTGGGGAATATTGATTTTTGGAGCCTATCGCGCTATACCTACCTACTATTGTCACGGAAGGCTTCAAAATCAAAGTACTTACTTTAAAGACTTAAGGTGCGGAAACGAGTCGCTATAGGTCGTGGACTTAAATGGCAATCGTTTGGGAGCGTTTGGGGAATATTGATTTTTGGAGCCTATCGCGCTATACCTACCTAATATTGTCACGGAAGGCTTCCAAATCAAAGTACTTATTTTGAAGAGTTATGGTGCGGAAACGAGTCGCTATAGGTCGTGGACTTAAATGGCAATCGTTTGGGAGCGTTTGGGGAATATTGATTTTTGGAGCCTATCGCGCAATACCTACCTACTATTGTCACGGAAGGCTTCAAAATCAAAGTACTTACTTTGAAGAGTTATGGTGCGGAAACGAGTCGCTATAGGTCGTGGACTTAAATGGCAATCGTTTGGGAGCGTTTGGGGAATATTGATTTTTGGAGCCTATCGCGCTACTATTGTCACGGAAGGCTTCAAAATCAAAGTACTTACTTTGAAGACTTAAGGTGCGGAAACGAGTCGCTATAGGTCGTGGACCTAAATGGCAATCGTTTGGGAGCGTTTGGAATATATTGATTTTTGGAGCCTATCGCGCTATACCTACCTACTATTGTCACGGAAGGCTTCAAAATCAAAGTACTTACTTTGAAGAGTTATGGTGCGGAAACGAGTCGCTATAGGTCGTGGACTTAAATGGCAATCGTTTCGGAGCGTTTGGGGAATATTGATTTTTGGAGCCTATCGCGCTATACCTACCTACTATTGTCACGGAAGGCTTCAAAATCAAAGTACTTACTTTAAAGACTTAAGGTGCGGAAACGAGTCGCTATAGGTCGTGGACCTAAATGGCAATCGTTTGGGAGCGTTTGGGGAATATTGATTTTTGGAGCCTATCGCGCTATACCTACCTACTATTGTCACGGAAGGCTTCAAAATCAAAGTACTTACTTTGAAGAGTTATGGTGCGGAAACGAGTCGCTTATAGGTCGTGGACTTAAATGGCAATAGTTTGGGAGCGTTTGGGGAATATTGATTTTTGGAGCCTATCGCGCTACTATTGTCACGGAAGGCTTCAAAATCAAAGTACTTACTTTGAAGACTTAAGGTGCGGAAACGAGTCGCTATAGGTCGTGGACTTAAATGGCAATAGTTTAGGAGCGTTTAAGGAATATTGATTTTTGGAGCCTATCGCGCTATACCTACCTACTATTGTCACGGAAGGCTTCAAAATCAAAGTACTTACTTTGAAGAGTTATGGTGCGGAAACGAGTCGCTATAGGTCGTGGACTTAAATGGCAATCGTTTGGGAGCGTTTGGGGAATATTGATTTTTGGAGCCTATCGCGCTATACCTACCTACTATTGTCACGGAAGGCTTCAAAATCAAAGTACTTACTTTAAAGACTTAAGGTGCGGAAACGAGTCGCTATAGGTCGTGGACTTAAATGGCAATCGTTTGGGAGCGTTTGGGGAATATTGATTTTTGGAGCCTATCGCGCTATACCTACCTAATATTGTCACGGAAGGCTTCCAAATCAAAGTACTTATTTTGAAGAGTTATGGTGCGGAAACGAGTCGCTATAGGTCGTGGACTTAAATGGCAATCGTTTGGGAGCGTTTGGGGAATATTGATTTTTGGAGCCTATCGCGCAATACCTACCTACTATTGTCACGGAAGGCTTCAAAATCAAAGTACTTACTTTGAAGAGTTATGGTGCGGAAACGAGTCGCTATAGGTCGTGGACTTAAATGGCAATCGTTTGGGAGCGTTTGGGGAATATTGATTTTTGGAGCCTATCGCGCTACTATTGTCACGGAAGGCTTCAAAATCAAAGTACTTACTTTGAAGACTTAAGGTGCGGAAACGAGTCGCTATAGGTCGTGGACCTAAATGGCAATCGTTTGGGAGCGTTTGGAATATATTGATTTTTGGAGCCTATCGCGCTATACCTACCTACTATTGTCACGGAAGGCTTCAAAATCAAAGTACTTACTTTGAAGAGTTATGGTGCGGAAACGAGTCGCTATAGGTCGTGGACTTAAATGGCAATCGTTTCGGAGCGTTTGGGGAATATTGATTTTTGGAGCCTATCGCGCTATACCTACCTACTATTGTCACGGAAGGCTTCAAAATCAAAGTACTTACTTTAAAGACTTAAGGTGCGGAAACGAGTCGCTATAGGTCGTGGACCTAAATGGCAATCGTTTGGGAGCGTTTGGGGAATATTGATTTTTGGAGCCTATCGCGCTATACCTACCTACTATTGTCACGGAAGGCTTCAAAATCAAAGTACTTACTTTGAAGACTCAAGGTGCGGAAACGAGTCGCTATAGGTCGTGGACTTAAATGGCAATCGTTTGGGAGCGTTTGGGGAATATTGATTTTTGGAGCCTATCGCGCAATACCTACCTACTATTGTCACGGAAGGCTTCAAAATCAAAGTACTTACTTTGAAGACTTAAGGTGCGGAAACGAGTCGCTATAGGTCGTGGACTTAAATGGCAATCGTTTGGGAGCGTTTGGGGAATATTGATTTTTGGAGCCTATCGCGCTATACCTACCTACTATTGTCACGGAAGGCTTCAAAATCAAAGTACTTACTTTGAAGAGTTATGGTGCGGAAACGAGTCGCTATAGGTCGTGGACTTAAATGGCAATAGTTTGGGAGCGTTTGGGGAATATTGATTTTTGGAGCCTATCGCGCTACTATTGTCACGGAAGGCTTCAAAATCAAAGTACTTACTTTGAAGACTTAAGGTGCGGAAACGAGTCGCTATAGGTCGTGGACTTAAATGGCAATAGTTTAGGAGCGTTTAAGGAATATTGATTTTTGGAGCCTATCGCGCTATACCTACCTACTATTGTCACGGAAGGCTTCAAAATCAAAGTACTTACTTTGAAGACTTAAGGTGCGGAAACGAGTCGCTATAGGTCGTGGACTTAAATGGCAATCGTTTGGGAGCGTTTGGGGAATATTGATTTTTGGAGCCTATCGCGCTATACCTACCTACTATTGTCACGGAAGGCTTCAAAATCAAAGTACTTACTTTGAAGAGTTATGGTGCGGAAACGAGTCGCTATAGGTCGTGGACTTAAATGGCAATCGTTTCGGAGCGTTTGGGGAATATTGATTTTTGGAGCCTATCGCGCTATACCTACCTACTATTGTCACGGAAGGCTTCAAAATCAAAGTACTTACTTTGAAGACTTAAGGTGCGGAAACGAGTCGCTATAGGTCGTGGACTTTAATGGCAATCGTTTGGGAGCGTTTGGGGAATATTGATTTTTGGAGCCTATCGCGCTACTATTGTCACGGAAGGCTTCAAAATCAAAGTACTTACTTTGAAGAGTTATGGTGCGGAAACGAGTCGCTATAGGTCGTGGACTTAAATGGCAATCGTTTGGGAGCGTTTGGGGAATATTGATTTTTGGAGCCTATCGCGCTATACCTACCTACTATTGTCACGGAAGGCTTCAAAATCAAAGTACTTACTTTGAAGAGTTATGGTGCGGAAACGAGTCGCTATAGGTCGTGGACTTAAATGGCAATCGTTTCGGAGCGTTTGGGGAATATTGATTTTTGGAGCCTATCGCGCTATACCTACCTACTATTGTCACGGAAGGCTTCAAAATCAAAGTACTTACTTTGAAGAGTTATGGTGCGGAAACGAGTCGCTATAGGTCGTGGACTTAAATGGCAATCGTTTCGGAGCGTTTGGGGAATATTGATTTTTGGAGCCTATCGCGCTATACCTACCTACTATTGTCACGGAAGGCTTCAAAATCAAAGTACTTACTTTGAAGACTTAAGGTGCGGAAACGAGTCGCTATAGGTCGTGGACTTAAATGGCAATCGTTTGGGGAATATTGATTTTTGGAGCCTATCGCGCTATACCTACCTACTATTGTCACGGAAGGCTTCAAAATCAAAGTACTTACTTTGAAGACTTAAGGTGCGGAAACGAGTCGCTATAGGTCGTGGACTTAAATGGCAATCGTTTGGGAGCGTTTGGGGAATATTGATTTTTGGAGCCTATCGCGCTTCTATTGTCACGGAAGGCTTCAAAATCAAAGTACTTACTTTGAAGAGTTATGGTGCGGAAACGAGTCGCTATAGGTCGTGGACTTAAATGGCAATCGTTTGGGGAAAATTGATTTTTGGAGCCTATCGCGCTATACCTACCTACTATTGTCACGGAAGGCTTCAAAATCAAAGTACTTACTTTGAAGACTTAAGGTGCGGAAACGAGTCGCTATAGGTCGTGGACTTAAATGGCAATCGTTTGGGGAATATTGATTTTTGGAGCCTATCGCGCTACTATTGTCACGGAAGGCTTCAAAATCAAAGTACTTACTTTGAAGACTTAAGGTGCGGAAACGAGTCGCTATAGGTCGTGGACTTAAATGGCAATCGTTTGGGAGCGTTTGGGGAATATTGATTTTTGGAGCCTATCGCGCTATACCTACCTACTATTGTCACGGAAGGCTTCAAAATCAAAGTACTTACTTTGAAGAGTTATGGTGCGGAAACGAGTCGCTATAGGTCGTGGA
Organism: Idaea biselata; assembly: GCA_958496205.1. Classification (NCBI taxonomy): domain Eukaryota; kingdom Metazoa; phylum Arthropoda; class Insecta; order Lepidoptera; family Geometridae; genus Idaea; species Idaea biselata. Next base: position 47,632 of record CAUEGO010000318.1, read on the forward strand.
CTTAAATGGCAATCGTTTGGGAGCGTTTGGGGAATATTGATTTTTGGAGCCTATCGCGCTATACCTACCTACTATTGTCACGGAAGGCTTCAAAATCAAAGTACTTACTTTGAAGACTTAAGGTGCGGAAACGAGTCGCTATAGGTCGTGGACTTAAATGGCAATCGTTTGGGAGCGTTTGGGGAATATTGATTTTTGGAGCCTATCGCGCTATACCTACCTAATTTTGTCACGGAAGGCTTCCAAATCAAAGTACTTATTTTGAAGAGTTATGGTGCGGAAACGAGTCGCTATAGGTCGTGGACTTAAATGGCAATCGTTTGGGAGCGTTTGGGGAATATTGATTTTTGGAGCCTATCGCGCAATACCTACCTACTATTGTCACGGAAGGCTTCAAAATCAAAGTACTTACTTTGAAGAGTTATGGTGCGGAAACGAGTCGCTATAGGTCGTAGACTTAAATGGCAATCGTTTGGGAGCGTTTGGGGAATATTGATTTTTGGAGCCTATCGCGCTACTATTGTCACGGAAGGCTTCAAAATCAAAGTACTTACTTTGAAGACTTAAGGTGCGGAAACGAGTCGCTATAGGTCGTGGACTTAAATGGCAATCGTTTGGGAGCGTTTGGGGAATATTGATTTTTGGAGCCTATCGCGCTATACCTACCTACTACTGTCACGGAAGGCTTCAAAATCAAAGTACTTACTTTGAAGACTTAAGGTGCGGAAACGAGTCGCTATAGGTCGTGGACTTAAATGGCAATCGTTTGGGGAATATTGATTTTTGGAGCCTATCGCGCTACTTTTGTCACGGAAGGCTTCAAAATCAAAGTACTTACTTTGAAGAGTTATGGTGCGGAAACGAGTCGCTATAGGTCGTGGACTTAAATGGCAATCGTTTGGGAGCGTTTGGGGAATATTGATTTTTGGAGCCTATCGCGCTATACCTACCTACTATTGTCACGGAAGGCTTCAAAATCAAAGTACTTACTTTGAAGAGTTATGGTGCGGAAACGAGTCGCTATAGGTCGTGGACTTAAATGGCAATCGTTTCGGAGCGTTTGGGGAATATTGATTTTTGGAGCCTATCGCGCTATACCTACCTACTATTGTCACGGAAGGCTTCAAAATCAAAGTACTTACTTTGAAGAGTTATGGTGCGGAAACGAGTCGCTATAGGTCGTGGACTTAAATGGCAATAGTTTAGGAGCGTTTAAGGAATATTGATTTTTGGAGCCTATCGCGCTATACCTACCTACTATTGTCACGGAAGGCTTCAAAATCAAAGTACTTACTTTGAAGAGTTATGGTGCGGAAACGAGTCGCTATAGGTCGTGGACTTAAATGGCAATCGTTTCGGAGCGTTTGGGGAATATTGATTTTTGGAGCCTATCGCGCTATACCTACCTACTATTGTCACGGAAGGCTTCAAAATCAAAGTACTTACTTTGAAGACTTAAGGTGCGGAAACGAGTCGCTATAGGTCGTGGACTTTAATGGCAATCGTTTGGGAGCGTTTGGGGAATATTGATTTTTGGAGCCTATCGCGCTATACCTACCTACTATTGTCACGGAAGGCTTCAAAATCAAAGTACTTAGTTTGAAGACTTAAGGTGCGGAAACAAGTCGCTATAGGTCGTGGACTTAAATGGCAATCGTTTGGGAGCGTTTGGGGAATATTGATTTTTGGAGCCTATCGCGCTACTATTGTCACGGAAGGCTTCAAAATCAAAGTACTTACTTTGAAGAGTTATGGTGCGGAAACGAGTCGCTATAGGTCGTGGACTTAAATGGCAATCGTTTGGGAGCGTTTGGGGAATATTGATTTTTGGAGCCTATCGCGCTATACCTACCTACTATTGTCACGGAAGGCTTCAAAATCAAAGTACTTACTTTGAAGAGTTATGGTGCGGAAACGAGTCGCTATAGGTCGTGGACTTAAATGGCAATCGTTTCGGAGCGTTTGGGGAATATTGATTTTTGGAGCCTATCGCGCTATACCTACCTACTATTGTCACGGAAGGCTTCAAAATCAAAGTACTTACTTTGAAGAGTTATGGTGCGGAAACGAGTCGCTATAGGTCGTGGACTTAAATGGCAATCGTTTCGGAGCGTTTGGGGAATATTGATTTTTGGAGCCTATCGCGCTATACCTACCTACTATTGTCACGGAAGGCTTCAAAATCAAAGTACTTACTTTGAAGAGTTATGGTGCGGAAACGAGTCGCTATAGGTCGTGGACTTAAATGGCAATCGTTTGGGAGCGTTTGGGGAATATTGATTTTTGGAGCCTATCGCGCTACTATTGTCACGGAAGGCTTCAAAATCAAAGTACTTACTTTGAAGACTTAAGGTGCGGAAACGAGTCGCTATAGGTCGTGGACTTAAATGGCAATCGTTTGGGAGCGTTTGGGGAATATTGATTTTTGGAGCCTATCGCGCTACTATTGTCACGGAAGGCTTCAAAATCAAAGTACTTACTTTGAAGAGTTATGGTGCGGAAACGTTTCGCTATAGGTCGTGGACTTAAATGGCAATCGTTTGGGAGCGTTTGGGGAATATTGATTTTTGGAGCCTATCGCGCTACTATTGTCACGGAAGGCTTCAAAATCAAAGTACTTACTTTGAAGACTTAAGGTGCGGAAACGAGTCGCTATAGGTCGTGGACTTAAATGGCAATCGTTTCGGAGCGTTTGGGGAATATTGATTTTTGGAGCCTATCGCGCTACTATTGTCACGGAAGGCTTCAAAATCAAAGTACTTACTTTGAAGAGTTATGGTGCGGAAACGAGTCGCTATAGGTCGTGGACTTAAATGGCAATCGTTTGGGAGCGTTTGGGGAATATTGATTTTTGGAGCCTATCGCGCTATACCTACCTACTATTGTCACGGAAGGCTTCAAAATCAAAGTACTTACTTTGAAGAGTTATGGTGCGGAAACGAGTCGCTATAGGTCGTGGACTTAAATGGCAATCGTTTCGGAGCGTTTGGGGAATATTGATTTTTGGAGCCTATCGCGCTATACCTACCTACTATTGTCACGGAAGGCTTCAAAATCAAAGTACTTACTTTGAAGAGTTATGGTGCGGAAACGAGTCGCTATAGGTCGTGGACTTAAATGGCAATCGTTTGGGGAATATTGATTTTTGGAGCCTATCGCGCTACTATTGTCACGGAAGGCTTCAAAATCAAAGTACTTACTTTGAAGACTTAAGGTGCGGAAACGAGTCGCTATAGGTCGTGGACTTAAATGGCAATCGTTTGGGAGCGTTTGGGGAATATTGATTTTTGGAGCCTATCGCGCTACTATTGTCACGGAAGGCTTCAAAATCAAAGTACTTACTTTGAAGAGTTATGGTGCGGAAACGAGTCGCTATAGGTCGTGGACTTAAATGGCAATCGTTTGGGAGCGTTTGGGGAATATTGATTTTTGGAGCCTATCGCGCTATACCTACCTACTATTGTCACGGAAGGCTTCAAAATCAAAGTACTTACTTTGAAGAGTTATGGTGCGGAAACGAGTCGCTATAGGTCGTGGACTTAAATGGCAATCGTTTCGGAGCGTTTGGGGAATATTGATTTTTGGAGCCTATCGCGCTATACCTACCTACTATTGTCACGGAAGGCTTCAAAATCAAAGTACTTACTTTGAAGACTTAAGGTGCGGAAACGAGTCGCTATAGGTCGTGGACTTAAATGGCAATCGTTTGGGAGCGTTTGGGGAATATTGATTTTTGGAGCCTATCGCGCTACTATTGTCACGGAAGGCTTCAAAATCAAAGTACTTACTTTGAAGACTTAAGGTGCGGAAACGAGTCGCTATAGGTCGTGGACTTAAATGGCAATCGTTTGGGAGCGTTTGGGGAATATTGATTTTTGGAGCCTATCGCGCTATACCTACCTACTATTGTCACGGAAGGCTTCAAAATCAAAGTACTTACTTTGAAGAGTTATGGTGCGGAAACGAGTCGCTATAGGTCGTGGACTTAAATGGCAATCGTTTCGGAGCGTTTGGGGAATATTGATTTTTGGAGCCTATCGCGCTATACCTACCTACTATTGTCACGGAAGGCTTCAAAATCAAAGTACTTACTTTGAAGAGTTATGGTGCGGAAACGAGTCGCTATAGGTCGTGGACTTAAATGGCAATCGTTTGGGGAATATTGATTTTTGGAGCCTATCGCGCTACTATTGTCACGGAAGGCTTCAAAATCAAAGTACTTACTTTGAAGACTTAAGGTGCGGAAACGAGTCGCTATAGGTCGTGGACTTAAATGGCAATCGTTTGGGAGCGTTTGGGGAATATTGATTTTTGGAGCCTATCGCGCTACTATTGTCACGGAAGGCTTCAAAATCAAAGTACTTACTTTGAAGAGTTATGGTGCGGAAACGAGTCGCTATAGGTCGTGGACTTAAATGGCAATCGTTTGGGAGCGTTTGGGGAATATTGATTTTTGGAGCCTATCGCGCTATACCTACCTACTATTGTCACGGAAGGCTTCAAAATCAAAGTACTTACTTTGAAGAGTTATGGTGCGGAAACGAGTCGCTATAGGTCGTGGACTTAAATGGCAATCGTTTCGGAGCGTTTGGGGAATATTGATTTTTGGAGCCTATCGCGCTATACCTACCTACTATTGTCACGGAAGGCTTCAAAATCAAAGTACTTACTTTGAAGACTTAAGGTGCGGAAACGAGTCGCTATAGGTCGTGGACTTAAATGGCAATCGTTTGGGAGCGTTTGGGGAATATTGATTTTTGGAGCCTATCGCGCTACTATTGTCACGGAAGGCTTCAAAATCAAAGTACTTACTTTGAAGACTTAAGGTGCGGAAACGAGTCGCTATAGGTCGTGGACTTAAATGGCAATCGTTTGGGAGCGTTTGGGGAATATTGATTTTTGGAGCCTATCGCGCTATACCTACCTACTATTGTCACGGAAGGCTTCAAAATCAAAGTACTTATTTTGAAGAGTTATGGTGCGGAAACGAGTCGCTATAGGTCGTGGACTTAAATGGCAATCGTTTGGGAGCGTTTGGGGAATATTGATTTTTGGAGCCTATCGCGCTACTATTGTCACGGAAGGCTTCAAAATCAAAGTACTTACTTTGAAGACTTAAGGTGCGGAAACGAGTCGCTATAGGTCGTGGACTTAAATGGCAATAGTTTGGGAGCGTTTGGGGAATATTGATTTTTGGAGCCTATCGCGCTACTATTGTCACGGAAGGCTTCAAAATCAAAGTACTTACTTTGAAGACTTAAGGTGCGGAAACGAGTCGCTATAGGTCGTGGACTTAAATGGCAATAGTTTAGGAGCGTTTAAGGAATATTGATTTTTGGAGCCTATCGCGCTATACCTACCTACTATTGTCACGGAAGGCTTCAAAATCAAAGTACTTACTTTGAAGACTTAAGGTGCGGAAACGAGTCGCTATAGGTCGTGGACTTAAATGGCAATCGTTTCGGAGCGTTTGGGGAATATTGATTTTTGGAGCCTATCGCGCTATACCTACCTACTATTGTCACGGAAGGCTTCAAAATCAAAGTACTTACTTTGAAGACTTAAGGTGCGGAAACGAGTCGCTATAGGTCGTGGACCTAAATGGCAATCGTTTGGGAGCGTTTGGGGAATATTGATTTTTGGAGCCTATCGCGCTATACCTACCTACTATTGTCACGGAAGGCTTCAAAATCAAAGTACTTACTTTGAAGACTCAAGGTGCGGAAACGAGTCGCTATAGGTCGTGGACTTAAATGGCAATCGTTTGGGAGCGTTTGGGGAATATTGATTTTTGGAGCCTATCGCGCTATACCTACCTACTATTGTCACGGAAGGCTTCAAAATCAAAGTACTTACTTTGAAGACTCAAGGTGCGGAAACGAGTCGCTATAGGTCGTGGACTTAAATGGCAATCGTTTGGGAGCGTTTGGGGAATATTGATTTTTGGAGCCTATCGCGCTACTATTGTCACGGAAGGCTTCAAAATCAAAGTACTTACTTTGAAGAGTTATGGTGCGGAAACGAGTCGCTATAGGTCGTGGACTTAAATGGCAATCGTTTGGGAGCGTTTGGGGAATATTGATTTTTGGAGCCTATCGCGCTATACCTACCTACTATTGTCACGGAAGGCTTCAAAATCAAAGTACTTACTTTGAAGAGTTATGGTGCGGAAACGAGTCGCTATAGGTCGTGGACTTAAATGGCAATCGTTTGGGAGCGTTTGGGGAATATTGATTTTTGGAGCCTATCGCGCTACTATTGTCACGGAAGGCTTCAAAATCAAAGTACTTACTTTGAAGAGTTATGGTGCGGAAACGAGTCGCTATAGGTCGTGGACTTAAATGGCAATCGTTTGGGAGCGTTTGGGGAATATTGATTTTTGGAGCCTATCGCGCTATACCTACCTACTATTGTCACGGAAGGCTTCTAAGTCAAAGTACTTACTTTGAAGACTTAAGGTGCGGAAACGAGTCGCTATAGGTCGTGGACTTAAATGGCAATCGTTTGGGAGCGTTTGGGGAATATTGATTTTTGGAGCCTATTGCGCCATACCTACCTACTATTGTCATGGAAGGCTTCAAAATCAAAGTACTTACTTTGAAGACTTAAGGTGCGGAAACGAGTCGCTATAGGTCGTGGACTTAAATGGCAATCGTTTGGGAGCGTTTGGGGAATATTGATTTTTGGAGCCTATCGCGCTACTATTGTCACGGAAGGCTTCAAAATCAAAGTACTTACTTTGAAGAGTTATGGTGCGGAAACGAGTCGCTATAGGTCGTGGACTTAAATGGCAATCGTTTGGGAGCGTTTGGGGAATATTGATTTTTGGAGCCTATCGCGCTATACCTACCTACTATTGTCACGGAAGGCTTCAAAATCAAAGTACTTACTTTGAAGACTTAAGGTGCGGAAACGAGTCGCTATAGGTCGTGGACTTAAATGGCAATCGTTTGGGAGCGTTTGGGGAATATTGATTTTTGGAGCCTATCGCGCTATACCTACCTAATATTGTCACGGAAGGCTTCCAAATCAAAGTACTTATTTTGAAGAGTTATGGTGCGGAAACGAGTCGCTATAGGTCGTGGACTTAAATGGCAATCGTTTGGGAGCGTTTGGGGAATATTGATTTTTGGAGCCTATCGCGCTATACCATTCATCGTTGGGTCGTACTCGATAGCACACGCTTGTCTGTTTGTAGCAGTTTTTCACTGTTTCTCAAACTTGGTTCCTGTCAAGATGTACTCCTGCGCCAGCTGTGGATTATCGTTTTCGGAGGGTGCGCAATGCAGTGTTTGCAAATGCCGCTTTGACTTTCAATGTTCGGGTGTCACAGAGGCCGGATACCGCAAACTGGGTGAGAGGAAGGTCACATGGCGTTGTCCACAGTGCAAATTATCTAGTTCTCGCCCCTCACCATCACCATCCCCTACGCCTGCAGCAACTTCACCATTGCCAAATCTTCAACTGGACAACATGCAGAGCCAGCTGAAGATTATCACACAGAAGCTGGCCCCGTTGTCCACATTGGTTGATGATGTCAAGGCTCTACGTTTGGAGGTGAACAATCTGAGGGAATCTTTGGAGATGGCACATGGTCTTATCGAAAAGTTTTCTGGATCTGTTAAAAAACTTGAAACCAGAGTGGTTAAGGTGGAAAGCCTTGCCAATGTCATTCCTGGGTTCCAGTCTGAAATTGACCAATTGAAGCATCAGTTGGATGAGAGGGATCAATGGGCTCGCTCCAATAACGTTGAGGTACGTGGTGTCCCATTGAGAAATAACGAAAACTTGTTTGTCATTGTTGAGGAGATTGGTAAGATTGGTAACTGTATTATCAAAAAGGAAGATATCAATTACGTCGCAAGGATTCCAACGAGAGTGCCGAGTGCTGATAAACCGATCGTCATATCTTTTAATAATAGATACAAGAAGGAGGAGTTTATATCCTTGTCACGTTTAAGCAAGAGGCTACTCCTGACCAATCTAGGATTCTCCAGTGACAAGCAATTCTATGTCAATGATCACCTGACTCAGCGCAATAAGGAGCTTTTGTCCAAGGCTAAATCTTTGGCGAAGGAACATAATTTTCGTTATGTATGGGTCAAACACACAAAAATCATGGCACGAAAATCAGATTCTTCCCCCGTCATCTACATAAAAATAGAAAAAGATTTGGCGAAAATTTCGTAGTGTGCGGTATTCAATTAATTCAAATTATTATACCTAATTGTTTGTTTAGTTTAACTATTCTTGTGTTCCAAAGTTTGAGGACAACTTGCGTGTCCAGTGTCTTTTGTTCGTCGGCCGGTTGTGAGGGCGTCAGTCATTTAACGCTTGTAAGTTACTTTCACCCGCTGGGGTTCCCGCTTGATTGTATCATCACAATAGTGACTAGTTTGGCGTGTAGCTTCTATGCAGTGAGCGCAGTATCGCTTGCGCTTGCACATCGGTCGCCACGCTCGGAGCGCGTGATTACTCGAATATTGTACCTTGTTATTTTAAAAAATACCCTATCGTATGAAAGTAAACTATACTTTTTTGGTAATTATTACTTGCTATTCGGGTTTATACTTGTACTTACGGTTATTGTGCAAATTGTACAATATTGCGTTACATTATTTGATGAATCTGTGTATAATGTAAACAATATATATTATTCAATTATTTTTCCTGGGAGGGCTGTTCTAGTTCTAGTGTATGATTTTTTATCAATTTCAAATATTTTTCTAGTTAATTATATACCGTTATTAGTATTAACACTAAGTCACGTGTGTCATTTAAGATTTTTAGGACTTGTAATTTGTTATTGTATGGACATTGTTTTCCAAATTAATAATGTTTGGTGATAATCTCATTATTTATTATCAGAATTCTAGGGGGCTTCGCACAAAGTCACATATTTTTAAGCGTAACGTTAGTCTTAATTCTTATGATGTGATAGTAATAACGGAGTCTTGGTTACTCGATGGTATTTTTGATAGTGAGTACTTTGACGATAGGTATATAGTATATAGACGAGATCGTAATTATGCGGCGACTGGGCAGGTCTACGGCGGGGGTGTTTTGATCGCGATACGCCGTGATTTTGCCGTGGTTCAACAGACTGACTGGTGCTGTTCGGCCGAGGATCTATGGGTTACCGTTTCTATGCGACACAGTGACCGCTCTATTAGCAAAATTCATTTATGTACTTTGTACCTGTGCAGGGAAAATTTAGGTAACTCGTTCGATACTCAGCTTTCAAATTTCACAGACAGCTTATCATTAATTGTGAACTCGCACCCAGATGACACATTCATAGTAATGGGCGATTTCAATTTTCCTTACGTTGACTGGTCTTTTGAGGACGGGTACCTACAACCATCAGGTATTTCGGGTGAGAACCAACACGCTTTTTTCGATACACTTGCGGAGTGTAATTTAAATCAGTATAACAATTGTAGAAACAATACAAAAAATAGAATACTTGATTATATATTGTGTAATGTTGATATATCGGTCTCTCATTGTGTTGACTCATTAGTTAAGGAGGATGAACATCACAAATCGCTCGTTTTAAGATTGAATCTTAACTATAAAACTTTAAAATCATTACCTAGACCTAAATATCAGTACTATCGAGCTGACTTTGACAAAATTAACGCGGTTATGACTGAAACTGATTGGGATTCACTTCTTAGTAATAAGCCTTTAAACGAAGCTGTCGACTGTTTCTATGCTTGTTTGTATGACCTTAGGGATAGGTTTATTCCATTAAAATCATCTAACTCTTCTGTATTCCCACCATGGTTTTCTGCCTCGCTCAAAAAATTACTTAAAGAAAAACAAAAATATTTTTTAAAATTTAAAACATATAACAATATTGCGGATAAATTATCTTATTTATTATTGCGAAAGAGGGCTAAGAGATTAGAGGACGATTGCTACAAGGCCTATTTAAGTGATATGGAGACGTCTATAATTAGGAGTCCAAAATTGTTTTGGTCATTTATTAAAAGTAACAAGAAAGGATCAAATGCAATTCCCTCTACGCTTAACCTTGATGGTCAGTCTGCGGATTCGGGAGAAGGGGTTGCTAATTTATTCTCGAGCTATTTCCAATCCAACTTTCTTGCATCTTCTACTTGTACCAACTTGCCTTCGGTCAGCCTCGGGGATACAAACGACTCTCAAATTCTTATTAATAATATTAACATTGAACGTATTGATGTACATAAATTACTTGAAAAAATTGACTTAAGTAAAGGAGCGGGACCGGACCATATTGTACCCGTCTTTATTGTTAGATGCGCTAAGAATTTGTCTGCTCCTTTAACTATTTTATATCAGAGGTCGACTAAGGAAGGGTTGGTACCTGACATTTGGAAGTCAGCTTTTATAACTCCGATACACAAGAGTGGTAATAAGAATGATGTCAGGAATTATAGGCCCATTTCCAAATTGTGCATTTTTGCTAAAATTTTTGAAAAACTGGTACATGCTCAGGTGTATGCGGCGCTCTCGTCAATATTCATTGATGAGCAGCATGGGTTTATAAAAAATCGCTCTACTACTTCCAACTTGCTCACTTTTGTTGATCACGTGACTAGCAATATGGACTCGGGGGGGCAGGTGGACGCGGTATTTACTGACTACAGTAAGGCTTTTGATCGCATTGACCATCGGATGCTATTGAGTAAGCTGTATAGTGCTGGAATCCACGGAAATCTTTTTAGGTGGTTTTCTTCATATATATCGAATCGAAGTCAAGCTGTGGTGGTGAATGGTTTTGCGTCTGCTTGGGCACTTGTCCCTTCCGGGGTACCACAGGGATCCCTTCTCGGTCCTCTCCTCTTTGTCTTATTTATTAATGATATTAATGGTTGTTTCACTAACTCTGAATTTGTTTTATATGCCGATGATATGAAGGTTTACCGAAGCATTAAAACCTTTTATGATTGTGAACTTCTGCAAGAGGATTTACGCCGCTTCGAGGTCTATTGTGTTAATAACAAATTGGATCTTAATGTTTCTAAATGTTTTTCTATAACTTTCACTAGGAAACCCAAACCTGTAAAGTTTAATTACGTCCTTAAAGGCTCATTGCTTAAGTCGGTTAATGAGATTCGGGACCTTGGTGTTATCCAGGATTCTAAACTTTTATATGATAGGCATATAGATAGTATTGTAAAAAGAGCCAATAGGGCTATGGGCTTTGTTATGCGTACTTGTTCTCAATTTTCTAGCATTAAATTAATTAAAATTCTCTACTGTTCTTTTGTGCGAAGCATCTTAGAATACTGTTCTCAGATTTGGAATCCGTGTTATTCGGTATACATTGAAAGGATTGAGTCAATTCAAGCTCGGTTTCTTAGATATCTTCAGTTCAAGTGCAGACAAGTGGACGTAAATTATGACAATAGATGTTTAAGGTTTCATATGTTACCTCTAAGGGAGAGGCGTCGAATTGCGGATATAGTTTTTCTCAGTAAAATAGCTCAAATGGATGTGGACTCTTCCCTACTGTTGTCTAAGATAAATTTACGAGTTCCTTCTCGAATCCAACTAAGACAACCTAATTATCTTGGCACAACTAAATCGTACACTACGTACAGGCAAAATTCTTTCTTTCCCAGAGTGGCAGATGCGTTTAATAAATTGACTGATTTCCCTCAATTAGACTTGTTTGATACTAAGCCGGTTGCGATCAGGAACATTTTGGCACGACACTGGTTCGACGAACATTTATTATTGTAACAATATTATTTATTTATTGTAAATTCTTTTTCTACCCTTCATATAGTATTATTGTTTATTATGTTTACAAATAGGTATATCATCTTTTTTTTTTCCTTTTTTACTCAAGATTAGTTTTGTGTGCATAGTCGCTTATATGTGAAAACATTTAATTGGTTTGTAGGTGTATCTTTATATTATTAATTTGTGATGCATAACTGTTTGTTTTCCTGTTAAATAAAAATAAAAATAAAAAATACCTACCTACTATTGTCACGGAAGGCTTCAAAATCAAAGTACTTACTTTGAAGACTTAAGGTGCGGAAACGAGTCGCTATAGGTCGTGGACCTAAATGGCAATCGTTTGGGAGCGTTTGGGGAATATTGATTTTTGGAGCCTATCGCGCTATACCTACCTACTATTGTCACGGAAGGCTTCAAAATCAAAGTACTTACTTTGAAGACTCAAGGTGCGGAAACGAGTCGCTATAGGTCGTGGACTTAAATGGCAATCGTTTGGGAGCGTTTGGGGAATATTGATTTTTGGAGCCTATCGCGCTATACCTACCTACTATTGTCACGGAAGGCTTCAAAATCAAAGTACTTACTTTGAAGACTCAAGGTGCGGAAACGAGTCGCTATAGGTCGTGGACTTAAATGGCAATCGTTTGGGAGCGTTTGGGGAATATTGATTTTTGGAGCCTATCGCGCTACTATTGTCACGGAAGGCTTCAAAATCAAAGTACTTACTTTGAAGAGTTATGGTGCGGAAACGAGTCGCTATAGGTCGTGGACTTAAATGGCAATCGTTTGGGAGCGTTTGGGGAATATTGATTTTTGGAGCCTATCGCGCTATACCTACCTACTATTGTCACGGAAGGCTTCAAAATCAAAGTACTTACTTTGAAGAGTTATGGTGCGGAAACGAGTCGCTATAGGTCGTGGACTTAAATGGCAATCGTTTCGGAGCGTTTGGGGAATATTGATTTTTGGAGCCTATCGCGCTATACCTACCTACTATTGTCACGGAAGGCTTCAAAATCAAAGTACTTACTTTGAAGAGTTATGGTGCGGAAACGAGTCGCTATAGGTCGTGGACTTAAATGGCAATCGTTTGGGGAAAATTGATTTTTGGAGCCTATCGCGCTATACCTACCTACTATTGTCACGGAAGGCTTCAAAATCAAAGTACTTACTTTGAAGACTTAAGGTGCGGAAACGAGTCGCTATAGGTCGTGGACTTAAATGGCAATCGTTTGGGGAATATTGATTTTTGGAGCCTATCGCGCTATACCTACCTACTATTGTCACGGAAGGCTTCAAAATCAAAGTACTTACTTTGAAGACTTAAGGTGCGGAAACGAGTCGCTATAGGTCGTGGACTTAAATGGCAATCGTTTGGGAGCGTTTGGGGAATATTGATTTTTGGAGCCTATCGCGCTTCTATTGTCACGGAAGGCTTCAAAATCAAAGTACTTACTTTGAAGAGTTATGGTGCGGAAACGAGTCGCTATAGGTCGTGGACTTAAATGGCAATCGTTTGGGGAAAATTGATTTTTGGAGCCTATCGCGCTATACCTACCTACTATTGTCACGGAAGGCTTCAAAATCAAAGTACTTACTTTGAAGACTTAAGGTGCGGAAACGAGTCGCTATAGGTCGTGGACTTAAATGGCAATCGTTTGGGGAATATTGATTTTTGGAGCCTATCGCGCTACTATTGTCACGGAAGGCTTCAAAATCAAAGTACTTACTTTGAAGACTTAAGGTGCGGAAACGAGTCGCTATAGGTCGTGGACTTAAATGGCAATCGTTTGGGAGCGTTTGGGGAATATTGATTTTTGGAGCCTATCGCGCTATACCTACCTACTATTGTCACGGAAGGCTTCAAAATCAAAGTACTTACTTTGAAGAGTTATGGTGCGGAAACGAGTCGCTATAGGTCGTGGACTTAAATGGCAATCGTTTGGGAGCGTTTGGGGAATATTGATTTTTGGAGCCTATCGCGCTATACCTACCTACTATTGTCACGGAAGGCTTCAAAATCAAAGTACTTACTTTGAAGACTTAAGGTGCGGAAACGAGTCGCTATAGGTCGTGGACTTAAATGGCAATCGTTTGGGAGCGTTTGGGGAATATTGATTTTTGGAGCCTATCGCGCTATACCTACCTAATATTGTCACGGAAGGCTTCCAAATCAAAGTACTTATTTTGAAGAGTTATGGTGCGGAAACGAGTCGCTATAGGTCGTGGACTTAAATGGCAATCGTTTGGGAGCGTTTGGGGAATATTGATTTTTGGAGCCTATCGCGCAATACCTACCTACTATTGTCACGGAAGGCTTCAAAATCAAAGTACTTACTTTGAAGAGTTATGGTGCGGAAACGAGTCGCTATAGGTCGTAGACTTAAATGGCAATCGTTTGGGAGCGTTTGGGGAATATTGATTTTTGGAGCCTATCGCGCTACTATTGTCACGGAAGGCTTCAAAATCAAAGTACTTACTTTGAAGACTTAAGGTGCGGAAACGAGTCGCTATAGGTCGTGGACTTAAATGGCAATCGTTTGGGAGCGTTTGGGGAATATTGATTTTTGGAGCCTATCGCGCTATACCTACCTACTACTGTCACGGAAGGCTTCAAAATCAAAGTACTTACTTTGAAGACTTAAGGTGCGGAAACGAGTCGCTATAGGTCGTGGACTTAAATGGCAATCGTTTGGGGAATATTGATTTTTGGAGCCTATCGCGCTACTTTTGTCACGGAAGGCTTCAAAATCAAAGTACTTACTTTGAAGAGTTATGGTGCGGAAACGAGTCGCTATAGGTCGTGGACTTAAATGGCAATCGTTTGGGAGCGTTTGGGGAATATTGATTTTTGGAGCCTATCGCGCTATACCTACCTACTATTGTCACGGAAGGCTTCAAAATCAAAGTACTTACTTTGAAGAGTTATGGTGCGGAAACGAGTCGCTATAGGTCGTGGACTTAAATGGCAATCGTTTCGGAGCGTTTGGGGAATATTGATTTTTGGAGCCTATCGCGCTATACCTACCTACTATTGTCACGGAAGGCTTCAAAATCAAAGTACTTACTTTGAAGAGTTATGGTGCGGAAACGAGTCGCTATAGGTCGTGGACTTAAATGGCAATAGTTTAGGAGCGTTTAAGGAATATTGATTTTTGGAGCCTATCGCGCTATACCTACCTACTATTGTCACGGAAGGCTTCAAAATCAAAGTACTTACTTTGAAGAGTTATGGTGCGGAAACGAGTCGCTATAGGTCGTGGACTTAAATGGCAATCGTTTCGGAGCGTTTGGGGAATATTGATTTTTGGAGCCTATCGCGCTATACCTACCTACTATTGTCACGGAAGGCTTCAAAATCAAAGTACTTACTTTGAAGACTTAAGGTGCGGAAACGAGTCGCTATAGGTCGTGGACTTTAATGGCAATCGTTTGGGAGCGTTTGGGGAATATTGATTTTTGGAGCCTATCGCGCTATACCTACCTACTATTGTCACGGAAGGCTTCAAAATCAAAGTACTTAGTTTGAAGACTTAAGGTGCGGAAACGAGTCGCTATAGGTCGTGGACTTAAATGGCAATCGTTTGGGAGCGTTTGGGGAATATTGATTTTTGGAGCCTATCGCGCTACTATTGTCACGGAAGGCTTCAAAATCAAAGTACTTACTTTGAAGAGTTATGGTGCGGAAACGAGTCGCTATAGGTCGTGGACTTAAATGGCAATCGTTTGGGAGCGTTTGGGGAATATTGATTTTTGGAGCCTATCGCGCTATACCTACCTACTATTGTCACGGAAGGCTTCAAAATCAAAGTACTTACTTTGAAGAGTTATGGTGCGGAAACGAGTCGCTATAGGTCGTGGACTTAAATGGCAATCGTTTCGGAGCGTTTGGGGAATATTGATTTTTGGAGCCTATCGCGCTATACCTACCTACTATTGTCACGGAAGGCTTCAAAATCAAAGTACTTACTTTGAAGAGTTATGGTGCGGAAACGAGTCGCTATAGGTCGTGGACTTAAATGGCAATCGTTTGGGGAAAATTGATTTTTGGAGCCTATCGCGCTATACCTACCTACTATTGTCACGGAAGGCTTCAAAATCAAAGTACTTACTTTGAAGACTTAAGGTGCGGAAACGAGTCGCTATAGGTCGTGGACTTAAATGGCAATCGTTTGGGAGCGTTTGGGGAATATTGATTTTTGGAGCCTATCGCGCTACTATTGTCACGGAAGGCTTCAAAATCAAAGTACTTACTTTGAAGAGTTATGGTGCGGAAACGAGTCGCTATAGGTCGTGGACTTAAATGGCAATCGTTTGGGAGCGTTTGGGGAATATTGATTTTTGGAGCCTATCGCGCTATACCTACCTACTATTGTCACGGAAGGCTTCAAAATCAAAGTACTTACTTTGAAGAGTTATGGTGCGGAAACGAGTCGCTATAGGTCGTGGACTTAAATGGCAATCGTTTGGGAGCGTTTGGGGAATATTGATTTTTGGAGCCTATCGCGCTTCTATTGTCACGGAAGGCTTCAAAATCAAAGTACTTACTTTGAAGAGTTATGGTGCGGAAACGAGTCGCTATAGGTCGTGGACTTAAATGGCAATCGTTTGGGGAAAATTGATTTTTGGAGCCTATCGCGCTATACCTACCTACTATTGTCACGGAAGGCTTCAAAATCAAAGTACTTACTTTGAAGACTTAAGGTGCGGAAACGAGTCGCTATAGGTCGTGGACTTAAATGGCAATCGTTTGGGGAATATTGATTTTTGGAGCCTATCGCGCTACTATTGTCACGGAAGGCTTCAAAATCAAAGTACTTACTTTGAAGAGTTATGGTGCGGAAACGAGTCGCTATAGGTCGTGGACTTAAATGGCAATCGTTTGGGAGCGTTTGGGGAATATTGATTTTTGGAGCCTATCGCGCTATACCTACCTACTATTGTCACGGAAGGCTTCAAAATCAAAGTACTTACTTTGAAGACTTAAGGTGCGGAAACGAGTCGCTATAGGTCGTGGACTTAAATGGCAATCGTTTGGGAGCGTTTGGGGAATATTGATTTTTGGAGCCTATCGCGCTACTATTGTCACGGAAGGCTTCAAAATCAAAGTACTTACTTTGAAGAGTTATGGTGCGGAAACGAGTCGCTATAGGTCGTGGACTTAAATGGCAATTGTTTGGGAGCGTTTGGGGAATATTGATTTTTGGAGCCTATCGCGCTATACCTACCTACTATTGTCACGGAAGGCTTCAAAATCAAAGTACTTACTTTGAAGAGTTATGGTGCGGAAACGAGTCGCTATAGGTCGTGGACTTAAATGGCAATCGTTTCGGAGCGTTTGGGGAATATTGATTTTTGGAGCCTATCGCGCTATACCTACCTACTAATGTCACGGAAGGCTTCAAAATCAAAGTACTTACTTTGAAGAGTTATGGTGCGGAAACGAGTCGCTATAGGTCGTGGACTTAAATGGCAATCGTTTGGGGAAAATTGATTTTTGGAGCCTATCGCGCTATACCTACCTACTATTGTCACGGAAGGCTTCAAAATCAAAGTACTTACTTTGAAGAGTTATGGTGCGGAAACGAGTCGCTATAGGTCGTGGACTTAAATGGCAATCGTTTGGGGAATATTGATTTTTGGAGCCTATCGCGCTACTATTGTCACGGAAGGCTTCAAAATCAAAGTACTTACTTTGAAGACTTAAGGTGCGGAAACGAGTCGCTATAGGTCGTGGACTTAAATGGCAATCGTTTGGGAGCGTTTGGGGAATATTGATTTTTGGAGCCTATCGCGCTACTATTGTCACGGAAGGCTTCAAAATCAAAGTACTTACTTTGAAGAGTTATGGTGCGGAAACGAGTCGCTATAGGTCGTGGACTTAAATGGCAATCGTTTGGGAGCGTTTGGGGAATATTGATTTTTGGAGCCTATCGCGCTATACCTACCTACTATTGTCACGGAAGGCTTCAAAATCAAAGTACTTACTTTGAAGAGTTATGGTGCGGAAACGAGTCGCTATAGGTCGTGGACTTAAATGGCAATCGTTTGGGAGCGTTTGGGGAATATTGATTTTTGGAGCCTATCGCGCTACTATTGTCACGGAAGGCTTCAAAATCAAAGTACTTACTTTGAAGAGTTATGGTGCGGAAACGAGTCGCTATAGGTCGTGGACTTAAATGGAAATCGTTTGGGAGCGTTTGGGGAATATTGATTTTTGGAGCCTATCGCGCTATACCTACCTACTATTGTCACGGAAGGCTTCAAAATCAAAGTACTTACTTTGAAGAGTTATGGTGCGGAAACGAGTCGCTATAGGTCGTGGACTTAAATGGCAATCGTTTCGGAGCGTTTGGGGAATATTGATTTTTGGAGCCTATCGCGCTATACCTACCTACTATTGTCACGGAAGGCTTCAAAATCAAAGTACTTACTTTGAAGAGTTATGGTGCGGAAACGAGTCGCTATAGGTCGTGGACTTAAATGGCAATCGTTTGGGGAATATTGATTTTTGGAGCCTATCGCGCTACTATTGTCACGGAAGGCTTCAAAATCAAAGTACTTACTTTGAAGACTTAAGGTGCGGAAACGAGTCGCTATAGGTCGTGGACTTAAATGGCAATCGTTTGGGAGCGTTTGGGGAATATTGATTTTTGGAGCCTATCGCGCTACTATTGTCACGGAAGGCTTCAAAATCAAAGTACTTACTTTGAAGACTTAAGGTGCGGAAACGAGTCGCTATAGGTCGTGGACTTAAATGGCAATCGTTTGGGAGCGTTTGGGGAATATTGATTTTTGGAGCCTATCGCGCTATACCTACCTACTACTGTCACGGAAGGCTTCAAAATCAAAGTACTTACTTTGAAGACTTAAGGTGCGGAAACGAGTCGCTATAGGTCGTGGACTTAAATGGCAATCGTTTGGGGAATATTGATTTTTGGAGCCTATCGCGCTACTTTTGTCACGGAAGGCTTCAAAATCAAAGTACTTACTTTGAAGAGTTATGGTGCGGAAACGAGTCGCTATAGGTCGTGGACTTAAATGGCAATCGTTTGGGAGCGTTTGGGGAATATTGATTTTTGGAGCCTATCGCGCTACTATTGTCACGGAAGGCTTCAAAATCAAAGTACTTACTTTGAAGAGTTATGGTGCGGAAACGAGTCGCTATAGGTCGTGGACTTAAATGGCAATCGTTTGGGAGCGTTTGGGGAATATTGATTTTTGGAGCCTATCGCGCTATACCTACCTACTATTGTCACGGAAGGCTTCAAAATCAAAGTACTTACTTTGAAGAGTTATGGTGCGGAAACGAGTCGCTATAGGTCGTGGACTTAAATGGCAATCGTTTCGGAGCGTTTGGGGAATATTGATTTTTGGAGCCTATCGCGCTATACCTACCTACTATTGTCACGGAAGGCTTCAAAATCAAAGTACTTACTTTGAAGAGTTATGGTGCGGAAACGAGTCGCTATAGGTCGTGGACTTAAATGGCAATCGTTTGGGGAAAATTGATTTTTGGAGCCTATCGCGCTATACCTACCTACTATTGTCACGGAAGGCTTCAAAATCAAAGTACTTACTTTGAAGACTTAAGGTGCGGAAACGAGTCGCTATAGGTCGTGGACTTAAATGGCAATCGTTTGGGAGCGTTTGGGGAATATTGATTTTTGGAGCCTATCGCGCTACTATTGTCACGGAAGGCTTCAAAATCAAAGTACTTACTTTGAAGAGTTATGGTGCGGAAACGAGTCGCTATAGGTCGTGGACTTAAATGGCAATCGTTTGGGAGCGTTTGGGGAATATTGATTTTTGGAGCCTATCGCGCTATACTACTATTGTCACGGAAGGCTTCAAAATCAAAGTACTTACTTTGAAGAGTTATGGTGCGGAAACGAGTCGCTATAGGTCGTGGACTTAAATGGCAATCGTTTGGGAGCGTTTGGGGAATATTGATTTTTGGAGCCTATCGCGCTTCTATTGTCACGGAAGGCTTCAAAATCAAAGTACTTACTTTGAAGAGTTATGGTGCGGAAACGAGTCGCTATAGGTCGTGGACTTAAATGGCAATCGTTTCGGAGCGTTTGGGGAAAATTGATTTTTGGAGCCTATCGCGCTATACCTACCTACTATTGTCACGGAAGGCTTCAAAATCAAAGTACTTACTTTGAAGACTTAAGGTGCGGAAACGAGTCGCTATAGGTCGTGGACTTAAATGGCAATCGTTTGGGGAATATTGATTTTTGGAGCCTATCGCGCTACTATTGTCACGGAAGGCTTCAAAATCAAAGTACTTACTTTGAAGAGTTATGGTGCGGAAACGAGTCGCTATAGGTCGTGGACTTAAATGGCAATCGTTTGGGAGCGTTTGGGGAATATTGATTTTTGGAGCCTATCGCGCTATACCTACCTACTATTGTCACGGAAGGCTTCAAAATCAAAGTACTTACTTTGAAGACTTAAGGTGCGGAAACGAGTCGCTATAGGTCGTGGACTTAAATGGCAATCGTTTGGGAGCGTTTGGGGAATATTGATTTTTGGAGCCTATCGCGCTACTATTGTCACGGAAGGCTTCAAAATCAAAGTACTTACTTTGAAGAGTTATGGTGCGGAAACGAGTCGCTATAGGTCGTGGACTTAAATGGCAATTGTTTGGGAGCGTTTGGGGAATATTGATTTTTGGAGCCTATCGCGCTATACCTACCTACTATTGTCACGGAAGGCTTCAAAATCAAAGTACTTACTTTGAAGAGTTATGGTGCGGAAACGAGTCGCTATAGGTCGTGGACTTAAATGGCAATCGTTTCGGAGCGTTTGGGGAATATTGATTTTTGGAGCCTATCGCGCTATACCTACCTACTATTGTCACGGAAGGCTTCAAAATCAAAGTACTTACTTTGAAGAGTTATGGTGCGGAAACGAGTCGCTATAGGTCGTGGACTTAAATGGCAATCGTTTGGGGAATATTGATTTTTGGAGCCTATCGCGCTACTATTGTCACGGAAGGCTTCAAAATCAAACTACTTACTTTGAAGACTTAAGGTGCGGAAACGAGTCGCTATAGGTCGTGGACTTAAATGGCAATCGTTTGGGAGCGTTTGGGGAATATTGATTTTTGGAGCCTATCGCGCTACTATTGTCACGGAAGGCTTCAAAATCAAAGTACTTACTTTGAAGAGTTATGGTGCGGAAACGAGTCGCTATAGGTCGTGGACTTAAATGGCAATCGTTTGGGAGCGTTTGGGGAATATTGATTTTTGGAGCCTATCGCGCTATACCTACCTACTATTGTCACGGAAGGCTTCAAAATCAAAGTACTTACTTTGAAGAGTTATGGTGCGGAAACGAGTCGCTATAGGTCGTGGACTTAAATGGCAATCGTTTGGGAGCGTTTGGGGAATATTGATTTTTGGAGCCTATCGCGCTACTATTGTCACGGAAGGCTTCAAAATCAAAGTACTTACTTTGAAGAGTTATGGTGCGGAAACGAGTCGCTATAGGTCGTGGACTTAAATGGCAATCGTTTGGGAGCGTTTGGGGAATATTGATTTTTGGAGCCTATCGCGCTATACCTACCTACTATTGTCACGGAAGGCTTCAAAATCAAAGTACTTACTTTGAAGAGTTATGGTGCGGAAACGAGTCGCTATAGGTCGTGGACTTAAATGGCAATCGTTTCGGAGCGTTTGGGGAATATTGATTTTTGGAGCCTATCGCGCTATACCTACCTACTATTGTCACGGAAGGCTTCAAAATCAAAGTACTTACTTTGAAGAGTTATGGTGCGGAAACGAGTCGCTATAGGTCGTGGACTTAAATGGCAATCGTTTGGGGAATATTGATTTTTGGAGCCTATCGCGCTACTATTGTCACGGAAGGCTTCAAAATCAAAGTACTTACTTTGAAGACTTAAGGTGCGGAAACGAGTCGCTATAGGTCGTGGACTTAAATGGCAATCGTTTGGGAGCGTTTGGGGAATATTGATTTTTGGAGCCTATCGCGCTACTATTGTCACGGAAGGCTTCAAAATCAAAGTACTTACTTTGAAGAGTTATGGTGCGGAAACGAGTCGCTATAGGTCGTGGACTTAAATGGCAATCGTTTGGGAGCGTTTGGGGAATATTGATTTTTGGAGCCTATCGCGCTATACCTACCTACTATTGTCACGGAAGGCTTCAAAATCAAAGTACTTACTTTGAAGAGTTATGGTGCGGAAACGAGTCGCTATAGGTCGTGGACTTAAATGGCAATCGTTTCGGAGCGTTTGGGGAATATTGATTTTTGGAGCCTATCGCGCTATACCTACCTACTATTGTCACGGAAGGCTTCAAAATCAAAGTACTTACTTTGAAGACTTAAGGTGCGGAAACGAGTCGCTATAGGTCGTGGACTTAAATGGCAATCGTTTGGGAGCGTTTGGGGAATATTGATTTTTGGAGCCTATCGCGCTACTATTGTCACGGAAGGCTTCAAAATCAAAGTACTTACTTTGAAGACTTAAGGTGCGGAAACGAGTCGCTATAGGTCGTGGACTTAAATGGCAATCGTTTGGGAGCGTTTGGGGAATATTGATTTTTGGAGCCTATCGCGCTATACCTACCTACTATTGTCACGGAAGGCTTCAAAATCAAAGTACTTATTTTGAAGAGTTATGGTGCGGAAACGAGTCGCTATAGGTCGTGGACTTAAATGGCAATAATTTGGGAGCGTTTGGGGAATATTGATTTTTGGAGCCTATCGCGCTACTATTGTCACGGAAGGCTTCAAAATCAAAGTACTTACTTTGAAGACTTAAGGTGCGGAAACGAGTCGCTATAGGTCGTGGACTTAAATGGCAATCGTTTGGGAGCGTTTGGGGAATATTGATTTTTGGAGCCTATCGCGCTATACCTACCTACTATTGTCACGGAAGGCTTCAGAATCAAAGTACTTACTTTGAAGAGTTATGGTGCGGAAACGAGTCGCTATAGGTCGTGGACTTAAATGGCAATCGTTTGGGAGCGTTTGGGGAATATTGATTTTTGGAGCCTATCGCGCTATACCTACCTACTATTGTCACGGAAGGCTTCAAAATCAAAGTACTTACTTTGAAGACTTAAGGTGCGGAAACGAGTCGCTATAGGTCGTGGACTTAAATGGCAATCGTTTGGGAGCGTTTGGGGAATATTGATTTTTGGAGCCTATCGCGCTATACCTACCTAATATTGTCACGGAAGGCTTCCAAATCAAAGTACTTATTTTGAAGAGTTATGGTGCGGAAACGAGTCGCTATAGGTCGTGGACTTAAATGGCAATCGTTTGGGAGCGTTTGGGGAATATTGATTTTTGGAGCCTATCGCGCAATACCTACCTACTATTGTCACGGAAGGCTTCAAAATCAAAGTACTTACTTTGAAGAGTTATGGTGCGGAAACGAGTCGCTATAGGTCGTGGACTTAAATGGCAATCGTTTGGGAGCGTTTGGGGAATATTGATTTTTGGAGCCTATCGCGCTATACCTACCTACTATTGTCACGGAAGGCTTCAAAATCAAAGTACTTACTTTGAAGAGTTATGGTGCGGAAACGAGTCGCTATAGGTCGTGGACTTAAATGGCAATCGTTTCGGAGCGTTTGGGGAATATTGATTTTTGGAGCCTATCGCGCTATACCTACCTACTATTGTCACGGAAGGCTTCAAAATCAAAGTACTTACTTTGAAGACTTAAGGTGCGGAAACGAGTCGCTATAGGTCGTGGACTTAAATGGCAATCGTTTGGGAGCGTTTGGGGAATATTGATTTTTGGAGCCTATCGCGCTACTATTGTCACGGAAGGCTTCAAAATCAAAGTACTTACTTTGAAGACTTAAGGTGCGGAAACGAGTCGCTGTAGGTCGTGGACTTAAATGGCAATCGTTTGGGAGCGTTTGGGGAATATTGATTTTTGGAGCCTATCGCACTATACCTACCTACTATTGTCACGGAAGGCTTCAAAATCAAAGTACTTATTTTGAAGAGTTATGGTGCGGAAACGAGTCGCTATAGGTCGTGGACTTAAATGGCAATAATTTGGGAGCGTTTGAGGAATATTGATTTTTGGAGCCTATCGCGCTACTATTGTCACGGAAGGCTTCAAAATCAAAGTACTTACTTTGAAGACTTAAGGTGCGGAAACGAGTCGCTATAGGTCGTGGACTTAAATGGCAATCGTTTGGGAGCGTTTGGGGAATATTGATTTTTGGAGCCTATCGCGCTATACCTACCTACTATTGTCACGGAAGGCTTCAAAATCAAAGTACTTACTTTGAAGAGTTATGGTGCGGAAACGAGTCGCTATAGGTCGTGGACTTAAATGGCAATCGTTTGGGAGCGTTTGGGGAATATTGATTTTTGGAGCCTATCGCGCTATACCTACCTACTATTGTCACGGAAGGCTTCAAAATCAAAGTACTTACTTTGAAGAGTTATGGTGCGGAAACGAGTCGCTATAGGTCGTGGACTTAAATGGCAATAGTTTAGGAGCGTTTAAGGAATATTGATTTTTGGAGCCTATCGCGCTATACCTACCTACTATTGTCACGGAAGGCTTCAAAATCAAAGTACTTACTTTGAAGACTTAAGGTGCGGAAACGAGTCGCTATAGGTCGTGGACTTAAATGGCAATCGTTTGGGAGCGTTTGGGGAATATTGATTTTTGGAGCCTATCGCGCTACTATTGTCACGGAAGGCTTCAAAATCAAAGTACTAACTTTGAAGACTTAAGGTGCGGAAACGAGTCGCTATAGGTCGTGGACTTAAATGGCAATCGTTTGGGGAAAATTGATTTTTGGAGCCTATCGCGCTATACCTACCTACTATTGTCACGGAAGGCTTCAAAATCAAAGTACTTACTTTGAAGACTTAAGGTGCGGAAACGAGTCGCTATAGGTCGTGGACTTAAATGGCAATCGTTTGGGAGCGTTTGGGGAATATTGATTTTTGGAGCCTATCGCGCTACTATTGTCACGGAAGGCTTCAAAATCAAAGTACTTACTTTGAAGAGTTATGGTGCGGAAACGAGTCGCTATAGGTCGTGGACTTAAATGGCAATCGTTTGGGAGCGTTTGGGGAATATTGATTTTTGGAGCCTATCGCGCTATACCTACCTACTATTGTCACGGAAGGCTTCAAAATCAAAGTACTTACTTTGAAGAGTTATGGTGCGGAAACGAGTCGCTATAGGTCGTGGACTTAAATGGCAATCGTTTCGGAGCGTTTGGGGAATATTGATTTTTGGAGCCTATCGCGCTATACCTACCTACTATTGTCACGGAAGGCTTCAAAATCAAAGTACTTACTTTGAAGAGTTATGGTGCGGAAACGAGTCGCTATAGGTCGTGGACTTAAATGGCAATCGTTTGGGGAATATTGATTTTTGGAGCCTATCGCGCTACTATTGTCACGGAAGGCTTCAAAATCAAAGTACTTACTTTGAAGACTTAAGGTGCGGAAACGAGTCGCTATAGGTCGTGGACTTAAATGGCAATCGTTTGGGAGCGTTTGGGGAATATTGATTTTTGGAGCCTATCGCGCTATACCTACCTACTATTGTCACGGAAGGCTTCAAAATCAAAGTACTTACTTTGAAGAGTTATGGTGCGGAAACGAGTCGCTATAGGTCGTGGACTTAAATGGCAATCGTTTCGGAGCGTTTGGGGAATATTGATTTTTGGAGCCTATCGCGCTATACCTACCTACTATTGTCACGGAAGGCTTCAAAATCAAAGTACTTACTTTGAAGAGTTATGGTGCGGAAACGAGTCGCTATAGGTCGTGGACTTAAATGGCAATCGTTTGGGGAATATTGATTTTTGGAGCCTATCGCGCTACTATTGTCACGGAAGGCTTCAAAATCAAACTACTTACTTTGAAGACTTAAGGTGCGGAAACGAGTCGCTATAGGTCGTGGACTTAAATGGCAATCGTTTGGGAGCGTTTGGGGAATATTGATTTTTGGAGCCTATCGCGCTACTATTGTCACGGAAGGCTTCAAAATCAAAGTACTTACTTTGAAGAGTTATGGTGCGGAAACGAGTCGCTATAGGTCGTGGACTTAAATGGCAATCGTTTGGGAGCGTTTGGGGAATATTGATTTTTGGAGCCTATCGCGCTATACCTACCTACTATTGTCACGGAAGGCTTCAAAATCAAAGTACTTACTTTGAAGAGTTATGGTGCGGAAACGAGTCGCTATAGGTCGTGGACTTAAATGGCAATCGTTTGGGAGCGTTTGGGGAATATTGATTTTTGGAGCCTATCGCGCTACTATTGTCACGGAAGGCTTCAAAATCAAAGTACTTACTTTGAAGAGTTATGGTGCGGAAACGAGTCGCTATAGGTCGTGGACTTAAATGGCAATCGTTTGGGAGCGTTTGGGGAATATTGATTTTTGGAGCCTATCGCGCTATACCTACCTACTATTGTCACGGAAGGCTTCAAAATCAAAGTACTTACTTTGAAGAGTTATGGTGCGGAAACGAGTCGCTATAGGTCGTGGACTTAAATGGCAATCGTTTCGGAGCGTTTGGGGAATATTGATTTTTGGAGCCTATCGCGCTATACCTACCTACTATTGTCACGGAAGGCTTCAAAATCAAAGTACTTACTTTGAAGAGTTATGGTGCGGAAACGAGTCGCTATAGGTCGTGGACTTAAATGGCAATCGTTTGGGGAATATTGATTTTTGGAGCCTATCGCGCTACTATTGTCACGGAAGGCTTCAAAATCAAAGTACTTACTTTGAAGACTTAAGGTGCGGAAACGAGTCGCTATAGGTCGTGGACTTAAATGGCAATCGTTTGGGAGCGTTTGGGGAATATTGATTTTTGGAGCCTATCGCGCTACTATTGTCACGGAAGGCTTCAAAATCAAAGTACTTACTTTGAAGAGTTATGGTGCGGAAACGAGTCGCTATAGGTCGTGGACTTAAATGGCAATCGTTTGGGAGCGTTTGGGGAATATTGATTTTTGGAGCCTATCGCGCTATACCTACCTACTATTGTCACGGAAGGCTTCAAAATCAAAGTACTTACTTTGAAGAGTTATGGTGCGGAAACGAGTCGCTATAGGTCGTGGACTTAAATGGCAATCGTTTCGGAGCGTTTGGGGAATATTGATTTTTGGAGCCTATCGCGCTATACCTACCTACTATTGTCACGGAAGGCTTCAAAATCAAAGTACTTACTTTGAAGACTTAAGGTGCGGAAACGAGTCGCTATAGGTCGTGGACTTAAATGGCAATCGTTTGGGAGCGTTTGGGGAATATTGATTTTTGGAGCCTATCGCGCTACTATTGTCACGGAAGGCTTCAAAATCAAAGTACTTACTTTGAAGACTTAAGGTGCGGAAACGAGTCGCTATAGGTCGTGGACTTAAATGGCAATCGTTTGGGAGCGTTTGGGGAATATTGATTTTTGGAGCCTATCGCGCTATACCTACCTACTATTGTCACGGAAGGCTTCAAAATCAAAGTACTTATTTTGAAGAGTTATGGTGCGGAAACGAGTCGCTATAGGTCGTGGACTTAAATGGCAATAATTTGGGAGCGTTTGGGGAATATTGATATTTGGAGCCTATCGCGCTACTATTGTCACGGAAGGCTTCAAAATCAAAGTACTTACTTTGAAGACTTAAGGTGCGGAAACGAGTCGCTATAGGTCGTGGACTTAAATGGCAATCGTTTGGGAGCGTTTGGGGAATATTGATTTTTGGAGCCTATCGCGCTATACCTACCTACTATTGTCACGGAAGGCTTCAGAATCAAAGTACTTACTTTGAAGAGTTATGGTGCGGAAACGAGTCGCTATAGGTCGTGGACTTAAATGGCAATCGTTTGGGAGCGTTTGGGGAATATTGATTTTTGGAGCCTATCGCGCTATACCTACCTACTATTGTCACGGAAGGCTTCAAAATCAAAGTACTTACTTTGAAGACTTAAGGTGCGGAAACGAGTCGCTATAGGTCGTGGACTTAAATGGCAATCGTTTGGGAGCGTTTGGGGAATATTGATTTTTGGAGCCTATCGCGCTATACCTACCTAATATTGTCACGGAAGGCTTCCAAATCAAAGTACTTATTTTGAAGAGTTATGGTGCGGAAACGAGTCGCTATAGGTCGTGGACTTAAATGGCAATCGTTTGGGAGCGTTTGGGGAATATTGATTTTTGGAGCCTATCGCGCAATACCTACCTACTATTGTCACGGAAGGCTTCAAAATCAAAGTACTTACTTTGAAGAGTTATGGTGCGGAAACGAGTCGCTATAGGTCGTGGACTTAAATGGCAATCGTTTGGGAGCGTTTGGGGAATATTGATTTTTGGAGCCTATCGCGCTATACCTACCTACTATTGTCACGGAAGGCTTCAAAATCAAAGTACTTACTTTGAAGAGTTATGGTGCGGAAACGAGTCGCTATAGGTCGTGGACTTAAATGGCAATCGTTTCGGAGCGTTTGGGGAATATTGATTTTTGGAGCCTATCGCGCTATACCTACCTACTATTGTCACGGAAGGCTTCAAAATCAAAGTACTTACTTTGAAGACTTAAGGTGCGGAAACGAGTCGCTATAGGTCGTGGACTTAAATGGCAATCGTTTGGGAGCGTTTGGGGAATATTGATTTTTGGAGCCTATCGCGCTACTATTGTCACGGAAGGCTTCAAAATCAAAGTACTTACTTTGAAGACTTAAGGTGCGGAAACGAGTCGCTATAGGTCGTGGACTTAAATGGCAATCGTTTGGGAGCGTTTGGGGAATATTGATTTTTGGAGCCTATCGCACTATACCTACCTACTATTGTCACGGAAGGCTTCAAAATCAAAGTACTTATTTTGAAGAGTTATGGTGCGGAAACGAGTCGCTATAGGTCGTGGACTTAAATGGCAATAATTTGGGAGCGTTTGAGGAATATTGATTTTTGGAGCCTATCGCGCTACTATTGTCACGGAAGGCTTCAAAATCAAAGTACTTACTTTGAAGACTTAAGGTGCGGAAACGAGTCGCTATAGGTCGTGGACTTAAATGGCAATCGTTTGGGAGCGTTTGGGGAATATTGATTTTTGGAGCCTATCGCGCTATACCTACCTACTATTGTCACGGAAGGCTTCAAAATCAAAGTACTTACTTTGAAGAGTTATGGTGCGGAAACGAGTCGCTATAGGTCGTGGACTTAAATGGCAATCGTTTGGGAGCGTTTGGGGAATATTGATTTTTGGAGCCTATCGCGCTATACCTACCTACTATTGTCACGGAAGGCTTCAAAATCAAAGTACTTACTTTGAAGAGTTATGGTGCGGAAACGAGTCGCTATAGGTCGTGGACTTAAATGGCAATAGTTTAGGAGCGTTTAAGGAATATTGATTTTTGGAGCCTATCGCGCTATACCTACCTACTATTGTCACGGAAGGCTTCAAAATCAAAGTACTTACTTTGAAGACTTAAGGTGCGGAAACGAGTCGCTATAGGTCGTGGACTTAAATGGCAATCGTTTGGGAGCGTTTGGGGAATATTGATTTTTGGAGCCTATCGCGCTACTATTGTCACGGAAGGCTTCAAAATCAAAGTACTTACTTTGAAGACTTAAGGTGCGGAAACGAGTCGCTATAGGTCGTGGACTTAAATGGCAATCGTTTGGGGAAAATTGATTTTTGGAGCCTATCGCGCTATACCTACCTACTATTGTCACGGAAGGCTTCAAAATCAAAGTACTTACTTTGAAGACTTAAGGTGCGGAAACGAGTCGCTATAGGTCGTGGACTTAAATGGCAATCGTTTGGGAGCGTTTGGGGAATATTGATTTTTGGAGCCTATCGCGCTACTATTGTCACGGAAGGCTTCAAAATCAAAGTACTTACTTTGAAGAGTTATGGTGCGGAAACGAGTCGCTATAGGTCGTGGACTTAAATGGCAATCGTTTGGGAGCGTTTGGGGAATATTGATTTTTGGAGCCTATCGCGCTATACCTACCTACTATTGTCACGGAAGGCTTCAAAATCAAAGTACTTACTTTGAAGAGTTATGGTGCGGAAACGAGTCGCTATAGGTCGTGGACTTAAATGGCAATCGTTTCGGAGCGTTTGGGGAATATTGATTTTTGGAGCCTATCGCGCTATACCTACCTACTATTGTCACGGAAGGCTTCAAAATCAAAGTACTTACTTTGAAGAGTTATGGTGCGGAAACGAGTCGCTATAGGTCGTGGACTTAAATGGCAATCGTTTGGGGAATATTGATTTTTGGAGCCTATCGCGCTACTATTGTCACGGAAGGCTTCAAAATCAAAGTACTTACTTTGAAGACTTAAGGTGCGGAAACGAGTCGCTATAGGTCGTGGACTTAAATGGCAATCGTTTGGGAGCGTTTGGGGAATATTGATTTTTGGAGCCTATCGCGCTACTATTGTCACGGAAGGCTTCAAAATCAAAGTACTTACTTTGAAGAGTTATGGTGCGGAAACGTTTCGCTATAGGTCGTGGACTTAAATGGCAATCGTTTGGGAGCGTTTGGGGAATATTGATTTTTGGAGCCTATCGCGCTACTATTGTCACGGAAGGCTTCAAAATCAAAGTACTTACTTTGAAGACTTAAGGTGCGGAAACGAGTCGCTATAGGTCGTGGACTTAAATGGCAATCGTTTCGGAGCGTTTGGGGAATATTGATTTTTGGAGCCTATCGCGCTACTATTGTCACGGAAGGCTTCAAAATCAAAGTACTTACTTTGAAGAGTTATGGTGCGGAAACGAGTCGCTATAGGTCGTGGACTTAAATGGCAATCGTTTGGGAGCGTTTGGGGAATATTGATTTTTGGAGCCTATCGCGCTATACCTACCTACTATTGTCACGGAAGGCTTCAAAATCAAAGTACTTACTTTGAAGAGTTATGGTGCGGAAACGAGTCGCTATAGGTCGTGGACTTAAATGGCAATCGTTTCGGAGCGTTTGGGGAATATTGATTTTTGGAGCCTATCGCGCTATACCTACCTACTATTGTCACGGAAGGCTTCAAAATCAAAGTACTTACTTTGAAGAGTTATGGTGCGGAAACGAGTCGCTATAGGTCGTGGACTTAAATGGCAATCGTTTGGGGAATATTGATTTTTGGAGCCTATCGCGCTACTATTGTCACGGAAGGCTTCAAAATCAAAGTACTTACTTTGAAGACTTAAGGTGCGGAAACGAGTCGCTATAGGTCGTGGACTTAAATGGCAATCGTTTGGGAGCGTTTGGGGAATATTGATTTTTGGAGCCTATCGCGCTACTATTGTCACGGAAGGCTTCAAAATCAAAGTACTTACTTTGAAGAGTTATGGTGCGGAAACGAGTCGCTATAGGTCGTGGACTTAAATGGCAATCGTTTGGGAGCGTTTGGGGAATATTGATTTTTGGAGCCTATCGCGCTATACCTACCTACTATTGTCACGGAAGGCTTCAAAATCAAAGTACTTACTTTGAAGAGTTATGGTGCGGAAACGAGTCGCTATAGGTCGTGGACTTAAATGGCAATCGTTTCGGAGCGTTTGGGGAATATTGATTTTTGGAGCCTATCGCGCTATACCTACCTACTATTGTCACGGAAGGCTTCAAAATCAAAGTACTTACTTTGAAGACTTAAGGTGCGGAAACGAGTCGCTATAGGTCGTGGACTTAAATGGCAATCGTTTGGGAGCGTTTGGGGAATATTGATTTTTGGAGCCTATCGCGCTACTATTGTCACGGAAGGCTTCAAAATCAAAGTACTTACTTTGAAGACTTAAGGTGCGGAAACGAGTCGCTATAGGTCGTGGACTTAAATGGCAATCGTTTCGGAGCGTTTGGGGAATATTGATTTTTGGAGCCTATCGCGCTACTATTGTCACGGAAGGCTTCAAAATCAAAGTACTTACTTTGAAGAGTTATGGTGCGGAAACGAGTCGCTATAGGTCGTGGACTTAAATGGCAATCGTTTGGGAGCGTTTGGGGAATATTGATTTTTGGAGCCTATCGCGCTATACCTTACCTACTATTGTCACGGAAGGCTTCAAAATCAAAGTACTTACTTTGAAGAGTTATGGTGCGGAAACGAGTCGCTATAGGTCGTGGACTTAAATGGCAATCGTTTCGGAGCGTTTGGGGAATATTGATTTTTGGAGTCAAACTTTGGAAGGTATTTGTGCTTCGAAATTAGCTGCGGGATGTAAACAAACGTCTTGACTCATCGATCACGAAGAACGAATGGTAGACTGACAGTGACGGCCGTCGGCGCGGTCGGTTCGTCGATGTCAAGTCTTTTGATCCAGCTGTAGGCGACGCGAACGCTTAATTTAATTGCATTTAATATTTACTTGTTCCTAGTTCTAATTTGATTAATTTGAATAAAGGCGTGTAACGCGGGAAACGCAGGAGAGCCGGCCGCGCGCCTCCGACTTCCGCCGCGCCGCGCTCGCTGGGAGCGCGGGGTGGCGGCGCGCGCGGCGCGGGGTTTTTCAGTAATGGCAGTTGTGCAAAGTAAATGTCGCGAGGAGAAGCAAAAACCGACGCTCCCACTTTTCCCGCCGCTCACTTTAATCTAAATCGGGCTATTGTAATTATTTGTTTGAACCAGCATCCCACCGCTTACATTAGTGGTCATTCGACCGGATCCGAATTGTGATTAGTTTAAAACCCGACGCGACGCGTGGTAGTGAAAAATAAAAAGACATGGCATGGTGAGCACGCGGAGTGCCGTTAAAAAGGAGCAACGCCTCGCACTTGAAAACGACTCAAAACAACCTGTTGTGACGGATGATGAATCTGCAGAAACAAATGAAGCCAGGAACCAGATGAACGAAAACAATCCTGGACCTTCTGCAGTGCAAATGGCTAAAAGTGTTCGTCACGCTTCCCAGAAAAAATCATCAACCTCTTCGGTCCTAGCTCGAAAGAAACGCCTAGAATTTGAGGCAGCTGAGGCCAGGGCGAGGATACAGTTAGCATTGGTAGATAAAAAGCTAGAACTAGACCTAGCTGAACTAGATGAAGAGGGTAGCTGCAGCCTGCCTTCACAAAAGGATCCCAGTGAAACTAACGACCAAATAGTAGAAAAATGGTTAATACATAACCAGCAGGAGCTTAAACCTCAGTGTGTCACTAATGTTCGGCCCCCGGCGCCGCAGGAACGAAGCCTGCACCAAGATGACCCCGCCGGTGCGCCGCCCCCGGCCGCTGAGGCCGCTTTCCAGACCTACCCGCCACCCGCCGCCGCTCGCGGCACCGATGACTCGGCGACCCTACAGAACCTGGCTAGCGCATTGAAAGACCTTGCTGCTGCGTCCGCGGGACGCGGAACGGACGACAAAATGCTAAATCGTTTGTGTACACCGAGAGAACTACCTAAGTACTCGGGCGACCCGCTCGAGTGGCTACAATTTCGACAAGCTTACGAAGAGTCCTCCCAAGTCTGCAACTTTTCTGATAAAGAAAACCTATGGCGGCTGAG
The DNA here is from genome assembly GCA_958496205.1 of Idaea biselata. Taxonomy (NCBI): domain Eukaryota; kingdom Metazoa; phylum Arthropoda; class Insecta; order Lepidoptera; family Geometridae; genus Idaea; species Idaea biselata. Next base: position 80,835 of record CAUEGO010000318.1, read on the forward strand.
ACGAAGTCTTCACGGCCCCGCAAGAGAAGCGGTCACGTCACTACTCATCGGTGCTACTTCGGCGGACGACGTGATAGCCACGCTTGAGTTACAGTTCGGAAACCCCGACTTTATCATAACGAAGATACCTACTTCAAGACATTAATAAATTACGTGTAATGTCACAAGAGTACCAAAAGGAAATCATTCCCTTTTCCGTCAAAGTACGAAACTGCGTCGCTGCGATCGCTGCTATCGGTCAAGAAGAATACCTAAAAGGAATAAACCTAGTCTCAGTTATCATTTCGAAGTTACCTGTAGTGCTCATTTCAAAGTGGACGGACTATAGTTACATACATCTACATAATAAAGAAAAACCGAAGCTACTTGTTATGTCAGAATTTTTAAGTGAAGAAGCTAAGAAGATATCTATGACATCGGTGAATTTACCTATCGCATCTGTGAAACAAACCGAACATTATAAACATCGCACGCTACTTGTGAACTCTGATGAAAAGTTTCGCGTTATCAGTGATAACAAGTGCCGGTTTTGCCGCGTATCAAAACATAACCTACAAGACTGTAAAAAGTTCAAAAAGTGTATGCGTAGGGACCGGTGGACCTTTGTGAAACGGAACGGAATGTGTTTTAAATGCTTATCTGATAAACATAATCAAGACAGTTGTCCGGCATCGATGTGTGATGTGGATAAGTGCGGCTTACCTCACCATCGTTTGTTACATTACGTCAAAAAGAACTTAGTGCCTGGCGAAAGTGTGAACATTACCGACGTGAACGAGACTGATTACGACGAGTTCGAGACTGGGCCCGGGCCCCGACCGAATTCGCTGGTGGAAAATGTGAATCATTTGAACGAAAACAATTGTAAAGTGTTACTAAAAACTGTGCCTATTTACCTACATGGACCTAATGGTGTTTATCGTTGTGTCGCGCTCCTCGACAGCGGCTCCACGGTCAGCTTGATAAGTGCTGAGCTAGCCCTAAAAGCCGGCCTGCGCGGTAAACAATATACTATGCACGTAAGTAGTGCGTGGAACAATAGTGAACTAAAGTGTCGCAGTGAGATTTTGAACTTTGATCTATCGACTTATGCGGGACAAAAGTTTTCAATTAGTGCGCGAAGTGTCAATAATATGAACTTACCAGTGCAAAATATTACCGATTTGGACCTAAGTAGTTACGAACTGATACCTGAAATAAAAAACTATGTGGTTAGTAATGGACAAAGGGGGTGAAGGGTGGATCAAGAAGGAGAAGCCCTATTCCCAGCATCTATCCAGTGCTGGGTCTGCAGAAGGATATGGGAGATAGCGCAACAGTCGTGAAGACCTCCCATATCAAGGGTAGGGTGTTACCTGCACGCGGTGCCACCTGCTATTGGTCTGGTTCCCTATGAAACAGACGTAACCAAACATACCCCACTCGAAGTCCCCCCCCTATCCATATCTCCACTCCCATTCCCCTCCCCACCCCAATATAAACTTATAATGTGTATGTATATTGATAATAATGTATGTATGTATGTATATATATAGATATATATGTAATTGTATCCTAATATATATAAACTCCCGGCAATCCCGGCTACAATAAAAAAATGAGCGCAAATGATAAAAGAAAACTACCCCAGGAGGGTACCGGCAATGCCGGAGAATCCCTCCCCGGATCATCCAATGATCTGGGCAGCCCCTCGTATTCTGGGGGGGGGGCACATTAGCGCAAACTAACCCAATAGATAAAACCAAGACCCCTTGCGTCGCGTCGACGAGCCGTCCCGGCAGATCCATCTCGGAGTCTCTCGGGTACGACCTCACGCAGATGAAAATAGGGGAAAGCTCCGACAAAGAAGGCGTATGGATCTCCAGATCAAAACGAAGGAGAGATCGCATACGGAACAACAAGATCGAGAAAGCGAAGACAGGCCCTACCACATCCGGCACGTCAACCAAAGCGGCTGCGCCCACACCTGGAGGTGGAGTAGGCAGGCCTAGCAAAATTAAAAGACAGGGCACAGATCCGGAAGAGCGTACGCAGCAACGTCCACCTAAACGACTGAAGCCGGAGCCGCGGAACGAGGGACCACGGAGACCCACTACGGGTCAAGGTGACCTCTCGGTCGTTATCTTGCGGGGGGACGGCGTAGAGATGGACGAAGCTACGGCCGCGGAGATACGCATAAGACTGGTGGACAAAATCGAGGAAGCAGCCATCAGTGGAGCGAGCGGACAGAACCTCTCATTCGCGGCGTCGGGACTGGTAGCCGAAGGCTATTTTCTAGTCACCTCGATGACGGAAGGGGCAATGAGCTGGTTACTGGGCTGCGACTTTGGGGAGCACAACGGCGTAAGACTGATCCCCAAGAGACTCGACTTTCACAGGCTGTCCATATGGCTGCCTGGGAACATAGTGGGCAAAAGATTAGACCCTCTGGGGCTCCTCAGGCTACAAAATGGGCACAGAGTGGAGCTAAAAATAGACGAGTGGACCTTACTCCGCAAGGAGATGATGCCACTAGGCATCAGACTAGTAGTAGGGGTCCCCATAGAAGCGCCGAACGAGAACGTTTGGCTTAATTACCAGGCCACGCAAGTCTACGGAAAGTTCTTGGGGAAAGACTCAGGAGACAAAGCCCAGGAGAGTACCTCCGGTCAACCTACACACACCTTGGCACCGGGGGAAGAGTCTGCCGAAAGCGGCAGTAACGATCAGCTGACATCCCCGCAGAGGGGAGACACTGACGATGGCAGACCGTACCAGCAGACTATAAACCCAAGCACCACACAACAGGCGCCAAACACAGGCGGGGTAGCGTGCGAAGGGGGGGGTCCGGTGTGTCGTGCCGAAAACCTCAAAGGAGGCGACGACCGACGACAGGACACCACACCGACACACGCGCCCCGAACATACACACACAACACACCCCCTCCCTGCGTCACGTAGCGGCGGGACACCGCCAGACAGTGTTGCAAAAATGCAACCGCACTGGATGGGGGGAAGCCCGCCCTCGTAACGAACAACAGGGAGGAGCAATAGACACACACAAACACACACACATCTAATACAAACACATGAACACAAACAGCTACACACCACAAATACACACACACAAAATAAAATTAGTTCAAGTTAATCTCCACCATTGTCGAGATGCCATGATTGAGTTCTGCAGACATGTGGTGGAAGAGAAAATAGACATCGCACTAATGCAAGAGCCATACGTCGTAAAAGGACGTATCTCTGGGATCGGATCTCTGGGAGGAGAGATCATTTACCACGAAAGCGGTGAGTCCACTCCCAGGGCCTGTATATATACCAGCAATAGTGTAAGATCGTTAGGTATAATAAAAGCAGATTGTTACAGTGACCTAGCTAGCGCCACAGCAACAATTCAGTTAAACACAGGCTGCAAGGAGAGGGTACTTCTAGTGTCCGCCTACATACCAAGCGAGGAGGACTACAAACCCCCTACACCAGAAATGGAAGAAATAACAAGAAAATACAAGGGTAAGAACATTCCTATTATTCTAGGTTGTGACGCGAACGCACATCATGTGGTGTGGGGCAGCACAAACTGCAATAAAAAAGGTGACCTACTCTTAGACTTTATTAGCTCAACAAATTTTGACATAATAAATGAAGGCAACACGCCGACATTTGTCACAAAGACCAGGAGGGAAGTGCTGGACCTAACTATTGTCACCGGCAATATAAGCCGGCACATCACAGACTGGAAAGTAGACCTAAGGGACTCGAAATCGGACCACAGACGAATAACTTTCAGCCTGGGAGCCAAAATCGAGAAAACCTTAACAAGAAACGCACGGAAAACCGATTGGATGACATTTGACAAACACATCAAAAGTTGGAATCCAATCGACCAAAACCTGCTAAAAGACTCAAAGGACCTCGAAAGGGAAGCAAACAGACTAGACGAAGCCCTGAGGGAAGCCTACCACAAGGCGTGCCCACTGAAGGAGATAAGACCAGGAAAAGGCCAACCATGGTGGACCAAAGCACTGGAAAAAAGTAGGAAAAAGACACGAAGAGCACTCAGAACCGCTCAAAAGAAGGGCGACGATGAAAGCTGGCTCACGTACAAGACAGAAAGAAATGCATTCAAAAAAGAATGCAAAAGAGAAAACAGGAACAGCTGGAAAACTTTCTGCGAAGGAGTGGAAAAGCAACCCGACGCGGCAAGACTGGCAAAAATGTTCCCCAAAACCAGCACCTGCAAATTAGGCAGCATTAAGAACGGTAACGAGCTAGTATCCGACCCGGGTAAGATTCTGGAACTGATGCTCAGCACCCATTTTCCAGAATGTGAACCACAGATAGGTGACGAAGCGCTCATTGACGAGAAACCTATAACGGCACTGGGAGATGAAGCACTGATCACCAACGAGCAGTTAATATGGAGCGTCCAATCGTTCCAGCCGTACAAGGCTGCGGGCCCGGACGAGATCTTCCCTAAAATGCTACAAACAGCCTTAAAATATATAGGTGAAGATCTTCTAGCTCTATATAACTTAAGTATAAGAACAAAGCACATCCCAAAGAAATGGAGAGAAGTAAGGGCGGTCTTCATACCGAAACCGGGAAAGGCGACATACCAAGAAGCAAAAGCCTTCCGATGTATAAGCCTCTCCTCATTCTTACTTAAGACAATAGAGAAGATACTAGACAGACTGATTAGGGAGCAAATAGCTACAAGCGGATCTCCACTACACCAAAACCAGCATGCATACATGGAAGGCAAATCTATCGAGACAGCCCTACATAACCTGGTAAATAGAGTACAGAGATCGCTAAACAACAAAGAATACGCGCTAGGATGCTTCTTCGACGTCGAGGGGGCATTCGATAGGGCCACCCCGGCCTCGATAGAAGAAAGTCTGAACAGAGAAGGCATTAATAAAGACCTATCAGGGTGGATTAAAAACATGTTAAAACACCGACTGATACAAGCGGAGCTGGCAGGCAATACATGCAGGGTGGTGGCAAAAAGAGGATTCCCACAAGGGGGATGCCTATCGCCACTGCTATGGTGCCTACTGATAGATGAACTAGTAGACAAGATAAACAGGATGCACATCTACACACAGGTTTACTCTGACGACGGTGTGCTCCTAATAACAGGTAAAGTCCTAAGCACTATGTGTAACATAATGAACAGGGGACTGAAAGCAGCACTAGAATGGTGCAGGAGCAAAGGCCTAAACCTAAACCCTGACAAAACCAAACTAGTTCTATTCACCAAAAAGAGAAAACTAGGATGGATTGAACCAGTAAAACTAGATAACCAAGACCTAGAGGTGGTGAATGAGGTCAAATATCTAGGTATTACACTGGACAACAAACTAAGCTTCAAGACACACATAATGAACACATGCTCAAAGGCGAAAATGGCCATGATGCAGTGTAAAAGAGCAATAGGTAGAAGCTGGGGAATTAAACCAGCTATGGTGCTGTGGATATATCAGGCGATAATCCTACCGAGAATAGTACACGGCGCCCTAGTATGGTGGCACTCAGCCAGCGCAGGTAAGAATAAACAAGAACTGGACAAGGTCCAAAGACTAGCCGCTCTCCTAACCACTGGCGCGATGAGAACAACACCCACAGCCGCGCTAGAGATCATTCTAGGATTGAACCCCATAGACCTAGAAATAAAAAGGAGAGCTATGGAACAATGGTTCAAACTAAGAAGCACTGGTCAATGGACTGGCAACTTCTATGACGAAGGCCACGCCAAGATCAGCAAGTACTACGAAGACAAATTATCAATGGTTCTAACAAATAATGACCTAATAAAGAAGGAAAGGACCTTTGATAAGAAATACAGAATTCACATAGGCCAAAGAGACAACTGGAGGCTGGATAGTGCAGGCACAGTCTGCTATACAGACGGCTCCCGGAAAGAGACAACAAAGGTCTCTGGCGCCGGTATCCATATCATATGCGAAAACGGAACAGAGATAAATAGAACAATATCCTTAGGTAAGTACGCCAGCGTCTTCCAATCAGAAATGTACGCCATAATGGAATGTGCTGAAATGGTAGGCCACCTAAAAGACACAGGCAAGGCCACAATTTACAGTGACAGCCAGGCGGCACTGAAGGCGCTCGGTAAGACAGAAACAACATCAGCATTGGTCAAGGAATGCAAGAAAAGACTAGAGGAACTATCCAGAATAATCGATGTTACACTTGCCTGGGTACCTGGACACGAGGGCAACACAGGTAATGAGATAGCAGACGAACTGGCTAGGAAGGGAGCCGATGAGAACCAGATGGGTCCTGAACCCAGGCTGCCAATTGCCCTCAAAATTACGAAGGGTGCAATCAGCCGAAGCATAACAGCGGAAACAAATAGGAGATGGACATCCTCACCTGTCATGAGACAGTCGAAGATATTCATCAAAGGGCTAGACTCAAAGAAAACCAGTCGACTGTTAAAACTCACAAGAGATAACATGAGACTTGTTATAGAAATAATAACAGGACACTGACGACTGAACAGACATTTGACACTCATAGGCGTGAAAACAGATCCCACTTGCCCAGAATGCATGGAGACAGAGGAAACCAGCTTCCACTTGCTCGCCGAATGTCCCATGTACTCACTAATACGATGGGAAAACATGGGAACAGATTTACTAGAAGCACAGGACATCGAAAATCTGAAGGTGGAGCAGATTGTAAGGTTCTGTAAAGAGACAGGTAGGTTCGACAGAAAGCCGTGATTGCCGGGCGTCCCTCGGCCTCCCCAAGGGAGGGATAGGGGAATTGGGTGAAATGGCCCTCATGGAAGGGCAGATCACCCGCCCGGCTCGCGGCGTCCCCTGCTGGAAGTAAGTAAGTAAGTAAGTAATGGACAAAACAAACCTGAAATGTTGCTAGGGCAGGACAATTATGAATTACTCTTACCTGTAGAAACCATCCGGTGTAAACCGGGCGGTCCATTCTTCACTCGCACTCCGCTCGGCTGGTGCGTGCATGGGCGCGTGCAACTTGATTCGGCGCGCCGCGATCAAGTACATTCTACACTATTTATCTCAGAAAAAGTAGACACAGAAAGTGAGAGAATATTGCGAGAAATACAAGATGAAGTTCGTCAGTCATTTGCAATCGAAGCCACCGGAATTTCAAGTAAGCCTCGAGAAAACAAGTTAGATGTTCAAGCTGTTGAATGCTTACAGAAAACTGCTACATTTAAAGAAGGAAGGTGGTACGTGGGACTGCCATGGAGGGGCACATTTGGAGATATGCCTAACTCATATGATATTGCTAAAACAAGGCTCCAAGGCATAAACAAGAAAATGAAAACCAATCCAGGCTTCGCTACTCGGTATCAAGAAAGAATTGATCATCTCTTCGACAATGATTATGCAACTGAGCTCACACAGACTGTAAACCCAAACAGAATATGGTACTTACCTCATTTTGGAGTCGACAACCCTAACAAAAAGAAGTTGAGACTTGTATTTGATGCTGCAGCGAAGAGCCAAGGTTTGTGCTTGAATGACTTTCTTCTAAAAGGCCCCGACCTTCTCATGTCACTGTATGGGATGATGTTGAGGTTCAGAGAGAACAAAATAGCCATGACGGCAGATATCAAAGATCAATTTCTACGAGTTAAAATTAGAGAAGAAGACAGAGATGCCTTGCGATTTCTTTGGAAAGATTCAACATATGTGATGACCAGTTTGATATTTGGTGCAAGTTGTTCTCCCTTTGTGGCTCAATTCATTAAAAACAAAAATGCAGAAAGATTCCAAGAAAGCCACCCTGCTGCAGTACAAGCTATCCTTGAACAACATTATGCAGATGATTATATAGATAGTGTAAACAATGAGGGTGCTGCGAAACAGTTGGTTAACGATGTCACCTATATACATAAAGAAGGAGGCTTTGAGATGAGAAACTGGACATCGAACATTCCAGCTGTACTATGTGACTTACTCGATGAGAACCGTCAATCAACTTCTGTAACCCTGAACTGTGGACCCCAATGTGAACGTACTCTGGGGCTTATCTGGCATCCGCAAGATGACACACTGGGCTTTGATGTATCTTTTAAGAAAATTCCAGTTGAAATCATTGATGGAAAACAAAGGCCCACAAAAAGACAGATGCTACGTGTGATTATGTCTGTTTTTGATGTTTATGGATTCCTGTCACCTGTCACCATCCAGGGAAAAATTGTACTACAAGATACATGGCGGTCAGGCATCCGCTGGGACGACATGCTGCCGGATGGCACATTCGAGAAATGGAATAAATGGCTATCTAACATAAAAGAAATTGATAAAATACGCCTACCTCGTTACTACAACTCAGCTGTGACAGACACACGACGACTGAAACATAAAAGCGAGGCGCCTTATAACAACTTAGAACTACATACACTGTGCGATGCCTCCACCCGTGCCATGTGCGCTGTCTCTTACTGGCGCTGGACTGATGAAAATGGAATTCAAGTCGCCTTCGTATCCAGCAAGACCCGTGTTGCACCAGTAAAACCAATGACGGTACCACGGTTGGAACTACAAGCCGCTGTAATAGGCGCACGCCTGGCTGAAACCATAACAAAAGAACACAGAATTAAACCAGAGAGAAAGGTATTTTGGTGCGACTCCAGCACAGTGCTAGCTTGGATTAGAAACAGCAATCGTACCTATAAACAATTCATAGCACACAGACTGGGCGAGATCGACGAACTTACCAACACCCATGACTGGAGGTATGTTCCTACTAAATTGAATATTGCAGATCTTGCCACACGTGAATCCTGTGAAACAAAGATGTTACAAGATGAATGGCTCCACGGGCCAGCCTTTCTACACGAACCTGATGCTCTATGGCCACGTGATCTTGTCCTTCATGAGCAACCTGAAGAGCTAATGGAAGTAGTAAATATGATAAATATGGAAAATCAACTGTCCGACATGCCTGTACCTGATGCATCTCGGTTCTCTTCATGGCCACGTCTTCTTCGAACCACTTCTGTTATACTAAAGTTCATTGATAAATGCAAGAAGGCTCCAGCTTGTGCAGACGGCGCGACCATGGAACGCGCAGAGAATTTGTTATTGAAATACGCCCAGATGAAAGCTTTTCCAGATGACCTGCACAACCTGCAACAAAACAAAATGTTAGAAAAGAAAAGTAAACTACTTACCTTGTCACCTGTACTTGGAGATGATGGTCTTCTACGGTTCGCTGGCCGCATTGATGCTGCATCTGAAATACCTACCTCTGTAAAACGGCCAGTTATACTTGACGGACGCTGTCATATCACTCACCTCATAGTGAAGTACTACCACCAGAAAGCTTACCATGGTAACCAAGAGCTAGTGGTGAATAACCTGAAACAGAAATACTGGATTATAAAACTTAGACCAACAGTGAAATACATAAGCTCTAAATGTATGTTATGCAGAATAAGAAGGGCCCAACCCACTCCACCCAGAATGGGGGACTTACCTAAAGCTCGGCTTGCACACCACCAGCGTCCTTTTACTTTCACTGGGGTCGACCTATTTGGACCCTTTGAAGTTACCATCGGCAGACGCAGAGAAAAAAGGTATGGTGTTATATTTACTTGTCTGACCATAAGAGCTGTTCATATTGAGATAGTGAACCAATTGACTACTGATGCACTAGTAATGGCTCTCCGTCGAATGGCAGCAAGACGAGGCTGGCCGCTTCACATATATTCTGACAATGGAACCAACCTGAGAGGGGCAGACGCAGAGCTAAGAAGGTGCGTCTTAGAGTTGGATGAGGCCAAGCTGAAACAAGGGGTGACCACCTACAGCATGACCACAAGCTGGACCTTCATTCCTGCGGCCAGCCCACACTGGGGAGGGGCATTGGAGAGACTAATAAGAAACATTAAAACTGCCCTCAGAGTTGTACTGAAAGAGAATGCACCACATCATGAGACCCTTCACACTCTACTGGTAGAGATTGAACAAATGGTAAACAGTCGCCCTCTCACCCATGTCGCCGTGGAACCTACGAGCAATGAAACATTGACCCCAAATCATTTCCTGATTGGTATGTCCTCTAACTTACCTACACTAGGCACGTTCGACGATTCTGACACCTACCTGAGAAAACAGTGGCGCATTACCCAGAAATACGCTGATATGTTCTGGAAGCGGTGGGTCCGAGAAGTATTGCCTGAGATGCGACCGAGGATGAAATGGCATGAGGAACAAAGACCCTTACAAGTGGGAGATCTAGTACTGATCGTAGACCCTAGCTCGCCTAGAAACGTTTGGCCTAAAGGCTTAGTACAGAATGTACTCCCTGGAAAAGATGGCCGAATCCGGGTAGTTGATGTGAAGACTAAGACGGGGCTACTTACGGGGGGGTTGGTTGGTTGGTTGGTTGGTTGGTTGGTTGGTTGGTTGGTTGGTTGGTTGGTTGGTTGGTTGGTTGGTTGGTTGGTTGGTTGGTTGGTTGGTTGGTTGGTTGGTTGGTTGGTTGGTTGGTTGGTTGGTTGGTTGGTTGGTTGGTTGGTTGGTTGGTTGGTTGGTTGGTTGGTTGGTTGGTTGGTTGGTTGGTTGGTTGGTTGGTTGGTTGGTTGGTTGGTTGGTTGGTTGGTTGGTTGGTTGGTTGGTTGGTTGGTTGGTTGGTTGGTTGGTTGGTTGGTTGGTTGGTTGGTTGGTTGGTTGGTTGGTTGGTTGGTTGGTTGGTTGGTTGGTTGGTTGGTTGGTTGGTTGGTTGGTTGGTTGGTTGGTTGGTTGGTTGGTTGGTTGGTTGGTTGGTTGGTTGGTTGGTTGGTTGGTTGGTTGGTTGGTTGGTTGGTTGGTTGGTTGGTTGGTTGGTTGGTTGGTTGGTTGGTTGGTTGGTTGGTTGGTTGGTTGGTTGGTTGGTTGGTTGGTTGGTTAGGTTAGGTTAGGTTAGGTTAGGTTAGGTTAGGTTAGGTTAGGTTAGGTTAGGTTAGGTTAGGTTCCCTCTCGTCGTGCGTCCACCTTGCCGTGGTGGGAGGGCTCAGTAACCGCTCACCATAGCAATCCAGCTATGTTGGGCGGTGAAGCCAAGAGGCGCACTAGGTAGGAACACTTCACATACACTCTTACACTCACATTAATTCACGCACTCGCACACAGTTCGCCCTCGTCGAGGGGCTTTTACCTTTGGCGCGGCCGAACCACACATACGCACAGACACACACGCACGATACACACACACACACATATACACTATGCAAAGTAGCTTAGGTACACACAAAGCTGTGGATCAGCCGAAGCTGTGGATCAGCCAAACAGAAACATGAAGGCGAATTGTAATAGAAATACCCAGGTGGGTCCCGGCCGCCACGCGACCGGGGAATCCCACCCCGCTTCGGCGGGCAGCTCCCATCGTATTCTGGGGGGAGCAACAGATCGCACTATTGTTGAGGGAGAGGAGAAGAGTAGGGGAGAAGCCGGGGGGGAGAACATCGGGGTGAGTGTAGGGTGGGAAATGGGATATGGGGATATCGGGGCGGTGAATGTAGGGGTAGGGAAGGTTGGGGGGGGTGGGGGGGACATCGGGACAGGGAATGTTGGGGGGGGAAATGAGGGGGGGGCTACCGGGGATGGGGCTCACAGTAATGAGCAGAAGGGAAGACTAAGAAAGTCAGAGAGGGTGGCGGGGCGCAACTCGCCCGCGTTACAGGAGAGGGAAAGGGAGATGGGTTCGAGAGTCATAGAATTCATTAAATCAAAAACCCCTAAAATGAATGTAGGAAAAGTGAAGAAGGAGGAAAGGAGACGCAGGAGGGAGAGAAAAGTCGCGAGTGAAGTTGGAGGACGACGGCTCAGCGTCGTTGTTGACAGACTGCCAGACTCAGACATACAGCGAGTCCGAGATGTAGGGAGTGGCAGGCTGAACAACCTGGAACTTTCCGAAACGGACACGGAAAGCACAGCCGGCAGTATGATAACTGTGGAGAGCGCTGCAGGTAGCGCAGCGAACGACGACGAATATTTTGACGTACTGTCCGATGGCGGGAGCAGGTCCGACAGTGCCACCAGAGGACACAAGCGTCCGCATGACGAAGTGGACGATGGCGAGGAGTGGGGCCGCAGCACGGCCAAATCACCCACGCCTAGCTGGGCAAGGCGGGGACGAGGCCGAGGCCGACCTTCGACAACGGGGGAATATGTTGGTCTTGCTGCAGCCAAACGCGCGCTCCTGGACCAACAAAAGGAGGAAATGCGTTTGGCCGCGGAGAGGGACGTTGCCGCCTCGGCAGCGACTGCTCGGGAGCTCCGAGCTAGGTTCCCAACACAGACGGAAAGGGCGAGGTCTGTCATAGCTGGAGGAGATGCTGCGGCCTCCGTCCCAATCGAACAGCAGACGGCCGAGGGACTTGCTGAACGAATCACTGGGGACCTGGCCACAATCAATCTTGTGGCCACCAACAGCAAGAACCTTAAGGGCACCTTTGTGCGATCCCTTAAGGATGCCGTGCTCAGCATCTCCAATGTCGTGGGAGAGCTGAGTCAGAGGACGATGGGAGAGGAGGCAACTCTCCGCCAGGCCGAAAACGCCAAACTTCGAGAGGAAGTAGCGGACCTCCGCAGGGAGCTCGCTCTCGTAAAACAGGAGATGGCGGCTCGCCGGGGTCTAGACAACATAGCGATGTTGAGGTCCGGAGCTCAGCCCGAGTCTTCTGGTGCTGGTAGTCAGCCCGCCGTAGCTAAGGCGGCCAAACAGCCTGCCGCGGTGCGTACCCACCCGGAGACTAACTCCATCGAGGAGTTCAAGCGGTCCCTCATGATAGAAATGGGGAAGATGATGGACGCCCGCCTCGAGGTGTTAGCGGAGAGGCTCCCTCCGGCCCCTATAGTTCGTCCGCCCCTTGCGTCCGACATAGTCCGAGGGATACGCCGGGCTCCACCTTCGATGGAGCATGAGGACACAGCCCAGATCCCAGCGGCCCCGTTGGTGACAGCCAAGGGCAAGGGGAAAGGCAAAAAGTCTGCGCCGCAGGCACTTGCCAACCCTGGACCCTCCAACACCGTGGCTGGCACCTCTTCTAACGTTCCTGGCCCGTCCACCTCGGCCGCTCCGACAGCAGGTCCCTCTAAAGGGGCCTGGACAACTGTCGGAAAGAACGGGAAGAAGGCGCCCCCAAAGAAGTCTGCCCCTGGGGCAAGACAGGAGACGGCCCCAAAGGCCAAAAAACCAAAGCTGCGGGTGCATCGCACTGCTGCCGTGGTGCTCACCCTGCAGCCCCAGGCCGAGGAGAACGGAGACACATACGATGCCGTTCTCTCTGCAGCTAAATCTCAGGTCAACTGGCGGGAGATCGGCATCGAGGGTCTCCGGATTGACAGGACGGCGACAGGAGCTCGCATCCTTAAGGTGCAGGGCCCCGACAGGGAGCAGTTGGCGGAGACTCTGGCCGCCAAAATTAAGGAGACTCTGTCCTCGGAGCGAGTCAGAGTCCATAGACCGGTCGCCACCACGGAGATCCGGGTGTCCGGCTTAGACGACTCCGTGACCGTCGAGGAGCTGACGTCGGCGATTGCTCAAGCTGGTGGATGTGCGGTGGACCAGATAAAGTCCGGCGAAATACGCCGCAATACGGGGATGGGCTCGGCGTGGGTACGTTGTCCCACGACTGTGGCCAAAAAGGTAGCGGAAAGCGGCCGCGTACTCGTAGGCTGGGTGTCAGCAACTGTGAAGTTGCTGCAGCCCAGGGAGCAGCGCTGCTTCCGCTGCCTCGAGATTGGCCACGTCAGGGTCAAGTGCGGCTCAAACGTGGACCGTAGCGACACGTGCTACCGCTGCGGACAAACCGGCCATAAAGCCAGCGGGTGTTCGGCCGCTTTACACTGCGCCCTGTGCGCAGCGGCGAACCGTCCCGCAAATCACCGGGTGGGAGCTGCGGCCTGTAAGGAGCCCAAGAGCGCCAAAGCCGCCAAGAAGAAGCCTGCAGTGGGTGCCACACCGCCCTCAGCTGCAGCCAACCCTGCTGGTTCCGGGACGTCGGAACGGGCGATGGAAGAGATGGTCGATATTCCAGCTCCGTAATGGATCACGACCCCTTCCATCGCTTTCTCCAGACGAACCTAAACCACTCGGGTGGGGCGCAGGATCTGCTGGTGGCTGTGATAGCAGAGTGGGGAATAGAGGTGGCTGTGGCGGCAGACCCACACAGCATCCCTCGCGGGAGTACTTGGTTCGCGGACACGGCGGCGGACGTCGTGATCGTCCCGAACCAGTCTCTCTGTGTGCCGCCCCTCCAACTCATTGCCCGCGGCGTTGGCTACGTCGCGGTGCGGTGGAGGGACTCCATCGTGGTCGGGGCCTATTTCAGGCCAAACCGACCAAACCACGAGTTCGAGGACTTCCTGGCCGAGGTTGGGGCCCTTATGGACCGCACACAACCTCGGCCGGTACTCTTCCTGGGGGACCTGAACTCGTGGTCACCAAGATGGGGCAGCCGACGGACCTCCTCGCGGGGGACGATTCTCGGGCCTTGGGTCGATGAAGTCGGCCTGATGGTTCTTAACCGGGGAACGACAAGCACCTTTGTGCGTAGGCAGGGCGAGTCGATAGTGGACGTCACTTTCGCCAGCCCGAGCCTCGCACAGAGGGTGCACGACTGGAGGGTGGAGGAGGCGGAGACTCTTTCTGATCACTTATACATCAGATTCGAGATCTCCGCCCAGACCTCCCCCTCAGTCCAGTCGTCCCCCCGGATGGATCGTCCAAGGTGGGCATTACGGCGGCTCGATAAGGAGCTGCTTGAAGAGGCGGCAATCGTCCAGGCGTGGGTGCCCGTGCCGGAGGCCCTGGACGACGTGGACACCGAGGCGGACAGGCTCACGCGGGTAATGGCGAGCGTCTGTGACGCGTCGATGCCCCGGGTCAAGCCGCGAGCTCGCTCGCGGCAGGTATATTGGTGGTGCGCGGAGATCGCCTCCCTACGCACTGCCGGCGTAGCAGCGCGCCGCCAATACCAACGACACCGGAGGCGTCGACACGGTCGGCCCCGTGAGCCTGAGGAGCTGGATCCGGTGGAGGACCGGCTCTATGAGGAGTGGCAGGTGGCGAGGAAGTCTCTCCGAGCGGCCATCAGGGCCGCGAAGGATCGAGCACGTGAGGAGATGCTGGCGTCACTGAGTGAGGACCCATGGGGGCGCCCCTACCGTATGGCTAGGGGCAAGCTCAGACCGTGGGCTCCTCCTCTCACTTCGACGCTCGACCCAGCTCTCCTCACCAACGTCGTCGCCTCGCTGTTTCCACAGCGACAGGAGCACGTCCCGCCAAACATGGCTCCGCCATCGATGGCAATTGTGGAGGAGGAGGAGGACTCCGTAGAGGTGACCGGCGAGGAGATGAGGATGGTTCTCCGTCGCCTCGGCGCCAAGAACACCGCCCCTGGGCCTGACGGCATACCGGGGCGCGCGGTGGTTCTGGCCTCGAGGCACTTGGGGGACCATCTTCGGGGGTTGTTTACCGTCTGCCTAGAGCGTGGGGAGTTCCCGGCTCGGTGGAAGGTAGGCAACCTCGTACTCCTGAAGAAGGAGGGGCGGCCAGAGGACTCTCCGTCAGCGTACCGGCCGATTATCCTGCTCGACGAGTTATGCAAACTTCTCGAGAGGATAATCGCCGCGCGCCTGACGAGCCACCTCACCCGGACTGGGCCGGATCTTTCGGCACACCAGTTCGGGTTCCGGCGGGAGCGCTCCACCGTGGGCGCTATTCTACGGGTGAAGGCCCTTGCAGAGGAGGCGGTGTCCGGGGGAGGCGTGCTGTTGGCGGTATCACTCGATATCGCCAACGCCTTCAATACCCTCCCCTGGTCTTGCATCAAGGAGGCCCTCCGATTCCATCGGGTGCCCGAATACCTCCGGAGAATCGTCGAGGCATATCTTTCCAGCCGCCAGATTGCCTACGACACTCCAACCGGACGGCGGACGTGGCACATGACGTGCGGAGTTCCACAAGGGTCGGTCCTCGGACCGCTCTTGTGGAACATAGGTTATGATTGGGTGCTTCGCGGCTCGCTCCTCCTAAACCTGGCCATAACGTGTTATGCGGACGACACGTTGGTTACGGCCAGGGGGAGGACGTGCCGCGAGGCCGCGATCTTAGCGACAGCTGGTGTCGCACACGTTGTGGGTCGGATTAGACGGCTGGGCCTAGAGGTGGCCCTACCTAAGACAGAGGCGATGTGTTTTTATGGGGTTGGAGTCCGCCTTCCCCCTGACTACCACATAGTCGTAGGAGGAGAGCGCATTGCTGTCGGGACGACACTCAAATATTTGGGTCTCGTCCTCGACAGCAAATGGCGCTTCGATGCGCATTTCGGGCGTTTAGCCCCAAAATTGATGGCAGCGGCGGGCGCACTTTCCCGTCTCTTGCCTAATATAGGGGGCCCAAAGGCATCAACGCGGAGGCTGTACCTGGGCATCACCCGCTCAATGGCGCTGTACGGCGCCCCGGTATGGGCCGTAGATATCCCTGATGGCGTCATCAGGATACTCAAGCAAGTGCAGAGACTGATGGCCATCAGGGTGTCAAGGGGATACCGTACCATAGCGGGTGATGCCGCTCTGGTACTCGCCGGGTCTCCGCCATGGGACCTGGAGGCGAGAGCCCTCGCGTCACTCTACGAGTGGCGCGAGGAGGCGCGTAACCGGGGTGACCGACCGGCGCTCAGGGTGGTGGAGGAGCGTCGGGAGGAACTCCGCCAGGTCCTCTTGGCGGAGTGGAAGACACGGCTGGAGCAGCCAGGGTTCGGCCGAATGGTGGTAGATGCCATCCGTCCTGTACTGGACGAATGGCTCAGCAGGAGCCACGGGGCGTTGTCGTTTCGCCTGACACAAGTGCTTTCCGGACATGGCTGCTTCGGAAAGTACTTGTGTCGGATCAAGAGGGAGAGTGACGAGCGGTGTCACCACTGCCCTAGCGGCTGTGACACCGCCCAGCACACCCTGGAGATCTGCCCAGCCTGGGCAGGATCTCGAGACGAGCTGGTGCGTGTAGTCGGCCAGGACTTGTCGTTGGCGGCCATAATTCCGGCCGTCCTAAATGACGATGGGGCTTGGCAAGCGCTTCGACAATTTTGCGAAGCCGTCATGACGGCTAAGGAAGAAGCCGAGAGAGCGCGAGAGCTGCTGCCCGGCACTCTGCGTCCACGGCGTAATCGTCGACGGGTGCGCGACGACCAGTTGCCACCTTAATTTGTTGCTCTTGGCGGCGGGCTCGGGGGAGCTCGTCGCCAACTTATGAGCCCGAGATGGCGGCGGCGTGTCCACGCCGCCACTCGAGAGGACATCCTCCCCAAGGGGGTTTAGGAGAGGAGGCTGGATGCAGCCAACCGCAGTCGGGGTCAACGGTCGGATGCGCGAGCTTGTCCCGTTGACCCCCGACACATTGCGGCAGTGACGGACACCGTGGGTTTTTAGTGGGTATACCCCGGCCACCTACCATCTTCGGCCGGGGGGACCCCCACTCACCGGGCCGCTCTCCCCCGAGGGCGGCCTGATGGTCTTAATAAGATTTTCCCACGTAAAAAAAAAAAAAAAAAAAAAAAAAAAGGTTAGGTTAGGTTAGGTTTTTTTTTTTTTTTTTTTTTTTTGTTGTCGGGAACTTTGTCCCGACGGCAGTTTTCCCCTCCCAGATAGGCAACAGGGGGTCTTCTAATGCTATTTAATTCTTTAGCCAAAAATATTTAAAGTAAAGGAAACTTGCTTTTGCTTCTTGCACTGAGTCCTTTCTCGTTGAGTTTGGACCCTGTGCAAGGAGCAGCGCAAGGAGAGAATTAGTGGGGTTTTTAAACCAGGTTATAAAACTTAGTTTAAAAACACCACCAGAAAAAGGGGTGAAATTTTTAACCCCGGGTTAATCAACCCCGGGTTTGCAAACCCCGGATTAACAAACCCGGGTTAGCAAACCCAGGTTTAGTTGACCCCGGATTAGCAAACCCAGGCTTAGCCGACCCCGGATTAGCAAACCCAGGGCCAGCAAACCCCGGATTTGCAAATCCCAGGCCAACAGACCCAGGGTCAGCAATTCATATAGCTGCTATTACACTTGAGTTCCAATCAAATCTGTTTTCTTCGGTGGGTTCAATTTCGTATGAATATGAACCCACCGAAGGAAACAGTACAGTATTTACACAATTATAGTACTTGGGTGCTGTGAGGACCCCCGTTCTACCTGGCTCTGTTAGGAGCGAGGCGACGCAGACACCGGGCAAAGCCTGGTGCTATCTGCATACTTTAAAATGACGAGGGTTTTCACAGCAGCCGAAAAGTTCACATATAAAACTTATTTTTAGTCTCAACGTAGGCGGACGGGCCAAAATACACAGTTTCTCAAACTTTACATCGACTCAATCAATTTTTCTACACTAATGTATCTGATCCATCCGCCCTCGCTAAGACAGTCTAAAGCATAATACACTAAAACAAAATTGATGGCAGACCAGGGGAGTCATTATTATGTACAGTAGATTACTTTCTAATATTTATTTATATAGCCAACTTATCCTATTATAATTATTTTTCTTTGTTTTTGATTTTTTAATATTTTTATTTCCTTTTTTAACTTCATTTTATTCTTTTTTCTTTTGTTTTGTTCTTTTTATAATTTTTTGTTTGTTTTATCTTTTCTTTTTAAAACTATGAATTTCCGTTAGCCATATTTACACTGATTTTCTATATAATTTTAACTATTTACATTTATCGCTTAGATATATTTTAGATCACCTCTACTATTACTACAATTTACCAATTTATACTATTTTAATGAGAGTGCAACTTTACATTTATTTCACTTCCTATTTGATATTTTACAACTACCTATTTTACTATTTTTAAGCTATTTATGCACCTTTTGATATTTTTATATTTTAACTTATTTTACAGAAGTAATTAAACCGTAATTTTCTATTTGTGTCTAATCCATCATTCTAGAAAAACGCACACGTGCAGGAGCGGCACAGTGGGCCCAAACGCGCTTTTACAACAGCTTTCAACTTTACTTTCATCTTTCAACTTTCGATTTTACTTTCAACTTTCAATTTTTACTTTCAACTTTCCGCGTTTTAACCCCAGGTTAAGTGCAGCAAAAGAACATTTTAACAATCCACTTTACTTACTGTTTTTGGGATCTCCACTGTGTCGCACCAGCCCGCTGCCTCCTTAAACACACCTAAAACAGAGGTCACTTTCCTCAGAAAAGCGTACCTCTGTTTCCGCACTACAGAACCATCTTTTCCACACACAATAACATTCTTAAAACTAAGGTTAGTTTGTCCATTCAGAGTGTCGCCCGCTGCAACTTTAGCAGTAGGCCACACTCTGTCTGGCCAAATTTTCCCATCTCTGACGTACTTTACACTCTACGCTGAACGAATTATGCCTATTACTGAGATTTGGTTCCTGATTATCACTTTCCCGTATACAATTTATACATATTGGGCATTCGCCTTTATTTGGACATTCAGCGTAGAGGTGTTCGTCCCCGCAGTGACTGCAGTTGCGCCCGGCCTGCTTGCAAAACTTTCTTCCATGACCAAAGCCCAAACAGTTTGTACACTGTATCAATGGGCTCTGGTCTTGGACGACGACGTTCTGGATGTCCACATGGACCCGCCCGGCCGCCGTCATTTTTTGCCAGATGTCCGGGCGCACCCGCAGAACCACGTGGCACATATGAGGGTTTCTAACCTTTTTTCTATATTTTATTTCTATGTCCGCTTCTTCATGCTCCCCTAGTGTTTGTCTATTCTGTTTTCTTAAAGCCATCTTTATTTCGTCGTCCGTTAGGTAACTCATTACATTTTTTAAAATAACTAACGGCCACTTGTTTGTCTTCTTTTCCGCTTTTAGGTCCTTGTCTACATCGTGTATCCTTTTCATAACCTCTTCAATTTCTTCTTTCTTCCTGCATGTTACTATTACTCCTTCATTCTTCGCTCTTCTAATTCTTTGGATTTGCATCCCCGTTTCGCTTGCCTTAACCGCTTTTCTAATTTTTTCGGCGACACTGCTCGATGAGTCTATGCCTAGTTTCGAGGTAACTACAATGGAGTGCATCGGCTTCTCGTATCGGGTTGCTGTGCTCACCTCCGCTGCCGCTACTTGGGCGTAGGTTGCGCGTTCGGCGGTGTCTTTGATGCACTCCATTGTCTCCTTCGAGCTTGCTTGCAGAATTTCTTTTACTTCTTGGATTCCGCGTAGTATGTCGTCTTGTCTGTCTAGCACTTTGGGAGAGGAGTCGAGGGTAGGCTTCTTCTGTTTAGAGCCATCGGGCGTTCCGCGAGACGGCGCCGCGGCCAGGGATGACTCTAGCCGTTTCACCATCAGCACGAAGGCCTTCAAAACTTTCTGCAGTTCCGCCCTATTTTCCTTCTTGATACGAAGCGAATCTTCTATCTGGGCGAGGCCGTACCTGTGTAACGCCTCAGCCTCAGCTAGTTTCGTCGTGAAGGTCCCCGGAATTGGCATTTCTACCTTTTTCTCCAACTCGCCGATGCTAGTACGCACGTGGCCGCCGCCCGCTGCTGAGGATCCTGCCCCGGTCATGGTTTTTTCAGGTTTCCGGTTAGGTTAGGTTAGGTTAGGTTAGGTTAGGTTAGGTTAGGTTAGGTTAGGTTAGGTTAGGTTAGGTTAGGTTTTTTTTTTTTTTTTTTTTTTTTTTTTTTTTTTTTTATTAGTTTTCGTCAGGGTTTCCTCCGACTGTGATGTCTGGAGATATTTTTCAACCATAACAATTTAGTAGCTAAACAGTTTAAATATGAATAAAGTAAATGAACAAGGTTGAACTAACCCTTATAATTAAATGCTAGTCGATTGTATTTGTATATGCTATAATTTGTAAATTGTAATAATGTAAAGTTAAGAATGTATAATTGAATTTAATTAAAATTTTAAACGGTTAAAATATGTGACTAGGAATAATAAAACTTAAAATCTAGGCTAAAAATTTTCAAATCATTCTAAAATTGTAAAAGTTAAAATTTACGTGATTCGTAACAGATTGTGTTGTGTTTTTGTCAATTGAGTAAAATAATTAAAACTATGGGGTCAAACTTTCTCTCTCTCTATGTCCTGATTGCGTGTTTCATTTATACTACTGTCCTAAGTTTACCAATTCGCTGCGAAGTGACCGTCTCCAACTTATGTCCAACTATTTTTCCTGAACTCGGGATTCTTTAAAATCCCGTAGCCAGGAAACCGACGCTAAATACTTGCTGGTAGCATGCCGACGGACCTTTCGCAGCGCACTGCTCTACACTTTGTTTCTGGCGATAACCACTTTTGCCGTGTCGATGCAGAACTGCAGAAACAAATCCCGCTCGCTTGCCTTCTCCAAAATGGTGGGCATGTTTTCCATTTTTAAAGCGGTCGAGATTTGTTGCTGCAGGTTATACCTTTCTATACCATGAACGGGACATTCAAACAACACGTGCGCCACGCTCTCCTCTTTCTCGGGGTCGCAGATGCACGATGGATTCGCCCTGCACTTGAATCTGTGCAAGTACTGGGCGAATCCACCGTGACCCGTCATCACCTGGGTGAGATGTCTATCCACTGGGACCTTTCTGCTGAATCTGTGAGCGGCGGTCGCGTCCGGCAGGAATCTCCTGGTGAGCTCCGCCGTGTCCCCCGATCTGTATCTCCGATTCCATTCGTCAAGCGTATCCATACGGATCAGTCGCTTGACGAATGAAATCGGACATGCATCGTAGTCGGGTCTGGTCTTCTTTTTTGTGGCCTCCTTGGCGAGAACGTCGGCCCTCTCATTTCCGGCTAGTCCCGCGTGTGCTCTTACCCAGAACAGTTCAACCTCGATGTTCCGCGACTCGCATTCCGCCAGGTTGTTCCGGATGTCAACAACGACGGGGTGTACAGCGCCCCGGCTCGCCACTGCTTCCAGTGACGATCGCGAGTCGCTGTAAACCCCGTAGCTGTTGACGGAACCTTTGGCGGCGATGCGGGTCGCCTCCCTGATGGCGAGCAGTTCGGCCTGGTAGACCGAGCAGTATGACGGCAGTTTCAATTTTCGAGTTCCGGTTTCAACGGTGCTGTCCCATATGGATAGCGCCGCACCTACTCCCCCGTCAATTTTACTGCCGTCCGTGAAAATTCTAACTGTCTGTCTATTGCTGTCCGCCACTTCCTGCTCGCTCTCGAGGTGCCGGAACTGGTGCTCCGTCAACTTTGCCGGGTGTGCGGTGGTCCGGTACGGTACCATTTTTTCCACCTCCCTGTCCGCCAATGCCGCCGGCCGCGAGACCCCCCTTCTGGCCTCATACAGGGCGGCTGCCTCCTGTATTCTGAGGTCCAGGGGGAGTATCCCGGTCAGCGCCAGCGCTGCGTTCAGGGAGACGGTCCTATAGGCCCTGCACAGTCTCTGGGCAAACCCCCGCTGCACCACATTCAGCTGCCTCTGCACTCCCAGCTTCCTCGCCGCTGGAGCCCACACGCTCGCCCCGTACAGGACGATCGGTTCCACGCAGGCCGTGTAGATCAGCCTGATGATCTCCGGGTGGAGACCCCAGCTGACCCTGGCCGCTCGTGATAGATGCTTATAGACGTCCAGCGCCCTTTTGCAGGTTTCTGCAACATGGGCGTTGAACGTCAGCTTGTCATCTATCACGAGCCCCAGGATCTTGATCTCACTGGACATGCCAATGTCGACCCCGCCCATGCTCAGGTGTGGGGTGTCGTGCTTCAGCTTGTTCGTCAACAGCATCGCTTTTGTTTTATGCGGACCGAACTTTAGCTTATTACGAACACCCCACCTCCGAACATGTTCGAGAGCGGCATTGGCACGTCCCTGGATCGCGGCTGCGGTGTCCCCGGAGAACATCAAGATGACGTCGTCGGCGAATGCCTGGCACCGATCGCCCCGCTCTTCCATCTCCTTCAGCAAAGGGTCGAGAAGGAGGTTCCAAAGGATTGGACCCCCTATAGACCCCTGGATACATCCCTTTGCAGTCTCCCTCTCGACCTCCTCCCCCGCGTACCTTACTCTCACCCGCCTGTCCTCCAGGTACGAGTCCATGACCCTTCGGAGATTGATGGGGCACTCGGCTTCGGCTAGGCGGACTCGCATCGCCGGCCACCATGCGCCATCAAAGGCGCCCTCTATGTCAAGGGAAACCACCACTACGATCTTCTTTGCCCTGATCTCGGCTCGTATGTGGTTTACCATGGCATAGAGGGCGTCTTCTGTACTCCGTTGGGGCATGAACCCGTACTGGTGGGCGCTGAGCTTTGGCACCAAGTGCCACTTTAGTCGGCCCACTACCATCTTCTCCAGGATCTTTCCCATCACTGGCAACAGTCCGATTGGTCTGTAGGATTTTGGCGCTGTGTAGTCGTCCTTCGCGGGTTTCCGTAGGACGACCACAGTTGCCTCCTTCCAGATTGTCGGGAAGTGGCCCAGCGCCAAGCACCTGTTTGCCAGTGACAGGAAAGATCCGGGATCGGCGTCGATGACTTCCTTGCAAATATCGGACGTGAGGCCATCCGAGCCCGGGGCCTTCTTCGGATTAAAGGAGTTCACGGCTGCCCTCAGCTCTCCCATTGTAAACGGGGGGTCATGATTACCAACATGGCCCTCCGCGTTTACCTCTTCTGCCTTTTGCCTTATTCGCCTGTGTTCCTCGTCGTCCTCTTCCTCCCTGTCCCCGGGATAGAACGTCCCCGCGAGCATCTCTGCCGACTCCCTCTCGCTCAGCGCCCTACCCCCAGATACTAGGGGCAGGTCCTCCTGTGCCCTCCTAGTGCGCCGTATTACCCGATATATCCCGTCCCACACTCCCTCCTTATCCTGTCTCTCGCAAAATCCCTTCCAGCTTTTCACCATATCCCGCTTTGCCCTACTCTCATATTCTTCCTTTGCTTTCAGGTACTCGCCTACGACCCTCTGCCTCCGCACCGGCGCTGCGCAACGGATTCTCCTCTTCATGGTAAGTACTCTTCTTTTCAGGATCCCGAGTTCTTCGGACCACCATGGTAAGCTCAGTTTCTCAACGCGACTCTTTTTTCTTAATAGTTCTTCACATGTTTTTGTAATTGTATTTATATATGCTTCTACTGTTATATCTATTTGTGCTTTATTATCTATTGTTTCTATTTCCTCTTTTGTTATTTTACTCTCTATTTTAAACTGGGTCAGTTTCTCATGAAATTGAACCCAGTTTGCCTTCTTTGTGCTATACTTCCTCGTTGTTCTTTCTATGTTTATTCCTTTTGATTTTTCCAGGTTAATTTTGAATAGAATCGCGTTGTGATCCGAACTGACCACCATGGTGTCGTCAACTCTCCAATCCTCTACCATGTCCAGCATCTCCATCTTGCAGGCCGTCACGTCGACGCGGCTGGTGAACTGCCTCCCACCCCGAGTCACCTCGAACGTGGGTAGGTCTCCCTCATTTAGTACCTGAAAGCCCATTTCTTCCAGAGCGCCTGCCATGTCCTCCCCCCTGCTGTCGACTGTGGGGCTGCCCCACCAGGTGCTCTTCGCGTTGGCGTCGCCCCCCATCAGCACCCGTGGCATCCCGAGCCGCTCCACGATGTCCTTGAGCTGCTCCAGGTAGGGTTCCAGCGGCGCTGGGTACGGCTCGAAGTAATACGAGATTACGAGGATCTCCCACGCCACCGTTCTGATCTTAACTACGACCACGTTGTTTGTGGTAAGGTTTGGGAACTGTATCACGTCGAGGTCCTCGTCGAAGACCGCTATCGCGGCCTTGACGTGGCCCTCTGTTTGGTTGTGGCTTTGGTAGATCCTCGCCCTCCCGTATGCCTTCATCCTCTTGATGGCGCCGGTGTACGGCTCCTGGAGCAGCGCAAAGGCCACCTTGCGCTTACTGGCTTCGAGCATTAGCTCGTCTGTCGCCAGCTCCTTCCTCCATAAGTTGACCTGGGCTACCAGGTAGTGCTTGTGCCGAGTTTGTGTGCCAGGGACGCCCTTAGCAGTAGGCGACGGACGCCCTCGCCAAGACATCCCACTTTCTCCTGACGGGGCAGTTTCCGTCGAATGCGTTGTGCTCACGGTCTTCGAGTCCCGCCTCCGAGCAGTTGCAGCAAGATGCCGGTACCGCACTCAAGAAGTCCGCGCACGCGTTCTTCTTGTGCGGGCCCCCGCAGTGGCTGCAACGCTCGGCTTTATCCTGGCAGAACCGTCTGCCGTGCCCGTAGCCAAGGCAGAGCGAGCACTGGACCAGCGGCGACTGGTCCAGCACCCGCACCCTCTGCATGTCTACGTGCACGGCACCGGCTCGTGTCATGCGGGACCAGACGATCGGTGGCACCCGGAGAACGGCATGGCACGCGTGAGGGTTTCGGCTCCTCCTCCTGTATCTCACCTCCATCTTTGGTTTGTCGAGGCCGTCGAAAATTCCGCCATTCTGTCTCCTCAGGGATTCGATAATATTGTCGTCAGTATTATAACTTAGGACATCCCTGAGGATCACCAGCGGGTCTTTGTTTTCGACGTCCTCGACATTAAGCTTTTCTTTAGCCTTCCCCAGCCTATCCCTCACTCTCTTCCTTTCCTCCTCTGTCCTACACCCCACTATCACCTTCTGATTCTTCAGTTTCCTCACTCTGTCAATTTGGATCCCGCTCTCTCGAGCGTTAACTGTCTCCCTTATAGTTTGCACTATGCTGTCTCCCTTCTCAGTCTCGTCGGTGGAGGTGATCACGAGCGAGTGCAGCGCCGTCCGAACGGGGGCCAGCGCCTCCGCTCGGCCGGCCGCCACCGACGCGTACGTGGCCCTCTCCACCGCCTCGCGCTGTTTTCCCACTTCCTCCTTTATTTCGGCCGTCTTCCTTTCCACGGCTTCTCTCGTCACGCGGTGCAGGTCCGCGTTTCCCCCCACTTCTCTCCCTATCTCCTCCATCTCTTTCCTGCTGCCCCTCATGAGGTCGAGTCCCTCATCGACCTTCCCCTCCAAGATGTTCCGCATGTCCCTCAGTTCTTCCAGGATCTTGGCGGTGCCGTTGGAGCTACCTGGTGGCGTTTGCGGGGCTGTTCTTATATCCCGCTGTGTGACCCGCGCACCAGGTAGGGGCGTGGCCTGCTCCAACTGCCTAACCATGCGGAACATCCGGTCGATGAGGGACTTAACCATGACTTTGATGGTCGTCTTGATATTCCCCGACTCCTCGAGTTGCAGAAAGGCCTCCTCCATAACCCACCTGGCTTCGGCGGTTCGGTTTGGGAAGCCCTTCGGCTCCTCGAGGATCGGGGACGCTTCGGTTTGGGGCTTCACTGGCTGCTTCTTCTTCACCTTTTTGTCCTTGAGGACGAAGGTCTTGTCGGTCTCGCCCGATGCGCCACCATCCGGCGAGACCGACCCGGCCTTTGCCTCGGCATCCTCCCACTCGTCGATGCTCCTCCTGACGCTACGGGTAGCACCAGGAAGAGCAGCGACCGGGGCCCTTGATGGTACGGCCCCATTTCTGGCCAGGCGGTTTAAAGTTGCCGGGGGGATGCCCGCATGTGGAGTTGAAGCCGCCAGAGCGCCCTCTTCGTTTGTTCCCTGCGCAGCGGGGGGGTCAATTTGAGGCGCGGGGCCAACTGGGGCGCCCGCAGCCGTCATTCCTGGTAAGCCTGAGGCGGCTAAGTCCGATGCCGCGGCCGGCGCGGCGGTCAAATTGTCAATTTTTGACTCTTCTTCATTTCTTGCCGTTTGGGCAAGTCCCTGAGGGGTTCTGAACCCGAACATTTCGCTTGGCGGGGCCTACTAGTGCTCCCGAGACGGTACCTAACGATTCCCACCCGAAAACACAAAGTAAAATTTTTCCCCAAGGCTGACGTCAGCCTTAGCGAGTGACTCCTGGGTGGGCGGGAGGGCGAAAAAATCGATTTTTTCGCTAAAATTGATGCTGAAACAGCGCGGAACGCTTAGGGATGGTAGATGGGGGCTAGAAGAGCCTGTCTATGTAAAATTTGAAGCAAGTTTTCTTAACAAAAACTTAAGAAAACGTCTGAAAACACAAAATTTTGACAAAATTTACAACTATTTTAACCGAAAAATGTACTAAACTAACTATTAACTGTTTGTTCTTGTCTGTTACAGGTTGCTGAATGGACGCTACGACGACGCAACGCGATAAGTCAATGGAACAACGAAGTAAAAAATTTCAAAAATCGACGGTTAGGTTAGGTTAGGTTAGGTTAGGTTAGGTTAGGTTAGGTTAGGTTAGGTTAGGTTAGGTTAGGTTAGGTTAGGTTAGGTTAGGTTAGGTTAGGTTAGGTTAGGTTTTTTTTTTTTTTTTTTTTTTTTTTTTTAAAGTTTATTTTGGGAGAAATTGATAGTCTCGCGGCGCTATCGGATTACACCGCGAGGTATCACTGAGTTTATTAGGTTACATTTGAGTTGGAGTTGAACTCCTCTAGTGTGTTTACAATATTAACTACTAAGTTGGTGAAGGTATTTATTGTAGTTGCTTTATTTATTATTTCGCTTGGGTTGAGAGGGTTGAAGTTGTATATACTACAAGCGATTGTATGTTCGGAGCGGATTATGGTGTGGCGAAGACATTTCGGGTTGAAAGAAGAAAGATGGGAGTGAGGATTATTATGTCTAGTTACCATAGTTGGTACGGGAGCGGATGGTTTCTAGCATAAATGAGATTCGAGGACATGATTGGGAAGTTGCACTATGGTCAACCTTACATTTGGTGTTAGAGGTTTTCGCGTGTTCGATGCAGTTGCGGCATTGAGCTTTATCGGGGTTATCCTTTTCAGGGCAGGCTCGGAACTCATGGCCGGACGAAGAACAATGGGAGCAGACAACAACTTGACGGTCGCACCTCGCCTTGGTGTGCCCGAACTGAAGGCACTTGTAGCATTGAAGCAGAGGTAAGTACCCCTCAGCGTGCACCCGCTGGTGGTCTAGATTGATTTTGACCTTGGAGGTAATAGCCTTCCAGACGGGGGGAGAAGCGAGGAGGACCGCGTTGTAGAGCCGTTTGTTGCGGTTCGCACGCTTAAAGCGGAAGGTAAGGTCGGCATCAACAGTGATGGCCTCTTTGATTTCGGCGTTTTGGTTGCGGATGATGGTCACGAGTTGGTCAGCTGGTATGTCTTCGGGGACGCCCTTGAGGATGACCATCGGGCTAAGAGTCTTGGAGGCCTCAGCCACCACGGAACACTCTGCGCGTTTAAGTTTATTTAGGGTCTCTTCCCGGTGCTCCATGTTATCGAACTCGACGCGGATCTTATTTTTCGAGATGAACTTTATGTTCGATGGAGCAAATGATGAGTCCCGGAAAGAGACCGAACTTTTAAAGTTTTTGAGGGTTTCCGAGGCGCTGAGGACACTCTTTTTGGAGCTTACTACTATAGCCGGTTTGGTTTTGGGCACTGGTGGTGGTTCATGCGTTGGCCCCGAAGGCGTCGCCGGCGCCGCCGCTACCGCCCGAGCGTAAGTGAGGGACGAGTGACCGGATGGTGTAGCCGCCTCGTTCCTCGCCTGACGCACATCAGTGTGCACCTCGTCGAGCTTCGACTTAAGGTCCTGAATGTGGGCAATAACGGCCGCACCAGCGCAGCCACCGTTGCCACCGCCGAACTCGGGCAATTGGTCCGTCTGCGTGAAGCAGGATCGCTGCGAGACGGGAGCGGGAGCGGGGGACGCCGGAAGCTGAGCCGACAGTGTGGGTGTTAAGGCAAGGCGCTGAGTCGGAGAAGGGGCGGCGGGGGTAGAGGTATGCCTCCTCCGCTCCCTCTCCAGGTCAGCCTCTGCCTCCCTAAGTAGACGGTAGAGATTGTCGATGGCGAGTGAAGCTCCTTTTTTAATCTCCGTCTTGATGTTTCCCGAGTTCGCGAGGTGCGCCTTGGCGTGCGCGTTCCAAAGTTTCCCCTGAAGCGGCCTCGATTTGGTCGCTATGTCGGGCGGGATCGGCGCGACTTCGACCAGGGTGCGGGCAAAGCCCCGTTTGGCCTTAGGCTGGGTCGTCATCGCGTCGCCCGTCGAGGACTGCGCGCTGTTTTCGTCCGCTTCAAGGGAAAAGGGCAAGTGCTCCGCGCGGAAGGGGCTGCGGCGTTGTTCTGGCGGTTGCCTAGTACCCATTTCGGATAGAAAAGTGGAGCTGCCTCTGCTGGTTGAGGGCTGAACTGACAGAGCGTCAGTGTCGACTGAGAATGTCGAGTTTGCCGGGTTTTTGTCCGGATCTCTATCCTTGGGAGGGGTCCTATACATGATGTAGGTGCGCTGCTAGCAGTTGGGACCGAAAGCAAAAACGAGAAACCGACTTTAAAAGTTTTGAAACTTTTTCTATGCGATGTGTCTAGCTTAGCGGTAACTTCTCTGGGTGGGCGGGAGGGCGCAAAAATTGGTTTCCTTGCTGTGGATCGCTCTGAAAACGCGGGATATGCTTCGGGAGGTATCACGGGGCTAGAAGAGCCTTACTACGGTCGAATTGAAGGAGGTTTTCCTCGAAAAATTCGGAAAAACTGCAGAAACTACGAAATTTAAACTAAAATTGACTCTAATTTCTTGAAAAAACACGAAAAACTGCAACTAATTAACTTTCTAATGGATTCTACTTTATGTTTCAGGTGACTGGAGGGCCGCTACGACGACGGAAGGGAGCAAACTATTGGGATTCACAAGATACGAATTTATGAAAATTTCAAAATGTTCGAAATCTCGACTGCTTAGGTGAAATCTCGACTGCTTAGGTGAACTTTTTGAGGCGGTCGGGTACAAAAATTGGTTTCCTTGCTGTGGATCGCTCTGAAAACGCGGGATATGCTTCGGGAGGTATCACGGGGCTAGAAGAGCCTTACTACGGTCGAATTGAAGGAGGTTTTCCTCGAAAAATTCGGAAAAACTGCAGAAACTACGAAATTTAAACTAAAATTGACTCTAATTTCTTGAAAAAACACGAAAAACTGCAACTAATTAACTTTCTAATGGATTCTACTTTATGTTTCAGGTGACTGGAGGGCCGCTACGACGACGGAAGGGAGCAAACTATTGGGATTCACAAGATACGAATTTATGAAAATTTCAAAATGTTCGAAATCTCGACTGCTTAGGTGAACTTTTTGAGGCGGTCGGGTACAAAAATTGGTTTCCTTGCTGTGGATCGCTCTGAAAACGCGGGATATGCTTCGGGAGGTATCACGGGGCTAGAAGAGCCTTACTACGGTCGAATTGAAGGAGGTTTTCCTCGAAAAATTCGGAAAAACTGCAGAAACTACGAAATTTAAACTAAAATTGACTCTAATTTCTTGAAAAAACACGAAAAACTGCAACTAATTAACTTTCTAATGGATTCTACTTTATGTTTCAGGTGACTGGAGGGCCGCTACGACGACGGAAGGGAGCAAACTATTGGGATTCACAAGATACGAATTTATGAAAATTTCAAAATGTTCGAAATCTCGACTGCTTAGGTGAACTTTTTGAGGCGGTCGGGTACAAAAATTGGTTTCCTTGCTGTGGATCGCTCTGAAAACGCGGGATATGCTTCGGGAGGTATCACGGGGCTAGAAGAGCCTTACTACGGTCGAATTGAAGGAGGTTTTCCTCGAAAAATTCGGAAAAACTGCAGAAACTACGAAATTTAAACTAAAATTGACTCTAATTTCTTGAAAAAACACGAAAAACTGCAACTAATTAACTTTCTAATGGATTCTACTTTATGTTTCAGGTGACTGGAGGGCCGCTACGACGACGGAAGGGAGCAAACTATTGGGATTCACAAGATACGAATTTATGAAAATTTCAAAATGTTCGAAATCTCGACTGCTTAGGTGAACTTTTTGAGGCGGTCGGGTACAAAAATTGGTTTCCTTGCTGTGGATCGCTCTGAAAACGCGGGATATGCTTCGGGAGGTATCACGGGGCTAGAAGAGCCTTACTACGGTCGAATTGAAGGAGGTTTTCCTCGAAAAATTCGGAAAAACTGCAGAAACTACGAAATTTAAACTAAAATTGACTCTAATTTCTTGAAAAAACACGAAAAACTGCAACTAATTAACTTTCTAATGGATTCTACTTTATGTTTCAGGTGACTGGAGGGCCGCTACGACGACGGAAGGGAGCAAACTATTGGGATTCACAAGATACGAATTTATGAAAATTTCAAAATGTTCGAAATCTCGACTGCTTAGGTGAACTTTTTGAGGCGGTCGGGTACAAAAATTGGTTTCCTTGCTGTGGATCGCTCTGAAAACGCGGGATATGCTTCGGGAGGTATCACGGGGCTAGAAGAGCCTTACTACGGTCGAATTGAAGGAGGTTTTCCTCGAAAAATTCGGAAAAACTGCAGAAACTACGAAATTTAAACTAAAATTGACTCTAATTTCTTGAAAAAACACGAAAAACTGCAACTAATTAACTTTCTAATGGATTCTACTTTATGTTTCAGGTGACTGGAGGGCCGCTACGACGACGGAAGGGAGCAAACTATTGGGATTCACAAGATACGAATTTATGAAAATTTCAAAATGTTCGAAATCTCGACTGCTTAGGTGAACTTTTTGAGGCGGTCGGGTACAAAAATTGGTTTCCTTGCTGTGGATCGCTCTGAAAACGCGGGATATGCTTCGGGAGGTATCACGGGGCTAGAAGAGCCTTACTACGGTCGAATTGAAGGAGGTTTTCCTCGAAAAATTCGGAAAAACTGCAGAAACTACGAAATTTAAACTAAAATTGACTCTAATTTCTTGAAAAAACACGAAAAACTGCAACTAATTAACTTTCTAATGGATTCTACTTTATGTTTCAGGTGACTGGAGGGCCGCTACGACGACGGAAGGGAGCAAACTATTGGGATTCACAAGATACGAATTTATGAAAATTTCAAAATGTTCGAAATCTCGACTGCTTAGGTGAACTTTTTGAGGCGGTCGGGTACAAAAATTGGTTTCCTTGCTGTGGATCGCTCTGAAAACGCGGGATATGCTTCGGGAGGTATCACGGGGCTAGAAGAGCCTTACTACGGTCGAATTGAAGGAGGTTTTCCTCGAAAAATTCGGAAAAACTGCAGAAACTACGAAATTTAAACTAAAATTGACTCTAATTTCTTGAAAAAACACGAAAAACTGCAACTAATTAACTTTCTAATGGATTCTACTTTATGTTTCAGGTGACTGGAGGGCCGCTACGACGACGGAAGGGAGCAAACTATTGGGATTCACAAGATACGAATTTATGAAAATTTCAAAATGTTCGAAATCTCGACTGCTTAGGTGAACTTTTTGAGGCGGTCGGGTACAAAAATTGGTTTCCTTGCTGTGGATCGCTCTGAAAACGCGGGATATGCTTCGGGAGGTATCACGGGGCTAGAAGAGCCTTACTACGGTCGAATTGAAGGAGGTTTTCCTCGAAAAATTCGGAAAAACTGCAGAAACTACGAAATTTAAACTAAAATTGACTCTAATTTCTTGAAAAAACACGAAAAACTGCAACTAATTAACTTTCTAATGGATTCTACTTTATGTTTCAGGTGACTGGAGGGCCGCTACGACGACGGAAGGGAGCAAACTATTGGGATTCACAAGATACGAATTTATGAAAATTTCAAAATGTTCGAAATCTCGACTGCTTAGGTGAACTTTTTGAGGCGGTCGGGTACAAAAATTGGTTTCCTTGCTGTGGATCGCTCTGAAAACGCGGGATATGCTTCGGGAGGTATCACGGGGCTAGAAGAGCCTTACTACGGTCGAATTGAAGGAGGTTTTCCTCGAAAAATTCGGAAAAACTGCAGAAACTACGAAATTTAAACTAAAATTGACTCTAATTTCTTGAAAAAACACGAAAAACTGCAACTAATTAACTTTCTAATGGATTCTACTTTATGTTTCAGGTGACTGGAGGGCCGCTACGACGACGGAAGGGAGCAAACTATTGGGATTCACAAGATACGAATTTATGAAAATTTCAAAATGTTCGAAATCTCGACTGCTTAGGTGAACTTTTTGAGGCGGTCGGGTACAAAAATTGGTTTCCTTGCTGTGGATCGCTCTGAAAACGCGGGATATGCTTCGGGAGGTATCACGGGGCTAGAAGAGCCTTACTACGGTCGAATTGAAGGAGGTTTTCCTCGAAAAATTCGGAAAAACTGCAGAAACTACGAAATTTAAACTAAAATTGACTCTAATTTCTTGAAAAAACACGAAAAACTGCAACTAATTAACTTTCTAATGGATTCTACTTTATGTTTCAGGTGACTGGAGGGCCGCTACGACGACGGAAGGGAGCAAACTATTGGGATTCACAAGATACGAATTTATGAAAATTTCAAAATGTTCGAAATCTCGACTGCTTAGGTGAACTTTTTGAGGCGGTCGGGTACAAAAATTGGTTTCCTTGCTGTGGATCGCTCTGAAAACGCGGGATATGCTTCGGGAGGTATCACGGGGCTAGAAGAGCCTTACTACGGTCGAATTGAAGGAGGTTTTCCTCGAAAAATTCGGAAAAACTGCAGAAACTACGAAATTTAAACTAAAATTGACTCTAATTTCTTGAAAAAACACGAAAAACTGCAACTAATTAACTTTCTAATGGATTCTACTTTATGTTTCAGGTGACTGGAGGGCCGCTACGACGACGGAAGGGAGCAAACTATTGGGATTCACAAGATACGAATTTATGAAAATTTCGGTTAGGTTAGGTTAGGTTAGGTTAGGTTAGGTTAGGTTAGGTTAGGTTAGGTTAGGTTAGGTTAGGTTAGGTTAGGTTAGGTTAGGTTAGGTTAGGTTAGGTTAGGTTAGGTTAGGTTAGGTTAGGTTAGGTTAGGTTAGGTTAGGTTAGGTTAGGTTAGGTTAGGTTAGGTTAGGTTAGGTTAGGTTAGGTTAGGTTAGGTTAGGTTAGGTTAGGTTAGGTTAGGTTAGGTTAGGTTAGGTTAGGTTAGGTTAGGTTAGGTTAGGTTAGGTTAGGTTAGGTTAGGTTAGGTTAGGTTAGGTTAGGTTAGGTTAGGTTAGGTTAGGTTAGGTTAGGTTAGGTTAGGTTAGGTTAGGTTAGGTTAGGTTAGGTTAGGTTAGGTTAGGTTAGGTTAGGTTAGGTTAGGTTAGGTTAGGTTAGGTTAGGTTAGGTTAGGTTAGGTTAGGTTAGGTTAGGTTAGGTTAGGTTAGGTTAGGTTAGGTTAGGTTAGGTTAGGTTAGGTTAGGTTAGGTTAGGTTAGGTTAGGTTAGGTTAGGTTAGGTTAGGTTAGGTTAGGTTAGGTTAGGTTAGGTTAGGTTAGGTTAGGTTAGGTTAGGTTAGGTTAGGTTAGGTTAGGTTAGGTTAGGTTAGGTTAGGTTAGGTTAGGTTAGGTTAGGTTAGGTTAGGTTAGGTTAGGTTAGGTTAGGTTAGGTTAGGTTAGGTTAGGTTAGGTTAGGTTAGGTTAGGTTAGGTTAGGTTAGGTTAGGTTAGGTTAGGTTAGGTTAGGTTAGGTTAGGTTAGGTTAGGTTAGGTTAGGTTAGGTTAGGTTAGGTTAGGTTAGGTTAGGTTAGGTTAGGTTAGGTTAGGTTAGGTTAGGTTAGGTTAGGTTAGGTTAGGTTAGGTTAGGTTAGGTTAGGTTAGGTTAGGTTAGGTTAGGTTAGGTTAGGTTAGGTTAGGTTAGGTTAGGTTAGGTTAGGTTAGGTTAGGTTAGGTTAGGAGTTGGGAACGATAGCGGGACAAAGAACAGACTTTAAAAATTTTCGATGGTTAGGTTAGGTTAGGTTAGGTTAGGTTAGGTTAGGTTAGGTTTTTTTTTTTTTTTGAGTAATAGAACATTTAGATTAATAATGTTCCCGCGGCGCTTTCGGTTTACACCGCGGGACATCACTTGGTTAATTTAGTTAATTATATAATTTACATTATTGAATTTATAGAGATTCTATGTCTTGTTGTTTATGTTGTATTTTGACTATTGGTTTTATTAAATGTTTTTAGTGTTTGAACTATATGAGAAACAAGATTTTCGAAAGTTTGCGTGGTGGTTTCTTTAGATATTATTTGGGGTAGGTCGAAGGGGTTGATTTTAAAGATGGTGCAGGCGATGGTGTGTTCAGCTCGTTTCAGAGTGTATCGAGGGCATTCTTCAATAAGGTGTTTCCAATTTTGGAGTGAGGTGGAGTCACAAGGACAAAGGTGGTCGCTTGTGATCTTGAAACGGTGAAGGTATTCTTTGTGATAGGCGTGATTAGAGAGTAGTTGGGTGATGGCGAAGGTTGGTCTGATGGTTTGAAGGAAGTTAATGAGAGAAGAGTGAGTGGGAAGTAAAGATTTGGTGTGAACGCAGGTGTTAGGGTTCTCATAGAACATTTCAGAGGCTCTGGTGCACTCTAACTTGTTACGGTATTTTATATGGCTCAAAGGGGTGGCCGAATAATCCGCTGAACGGTGAAGGTTGGCCGCTGCCTTGGCCGCTGCGTCTGCCTGCTCATTTCCGTCGAGCCCGACGTGAGCTTTCACCCACGCAAAGTCAACGGTCAGCCCGGATGTTCTGGCTGAATGAAGATGTTTGTGGACGCTGGCGGCCAGTGGGTTGCAGCTGTTCCTGTTGGACAACTCCATTAGTCCCGACATACTATCCGAGAGGACGTAAGTGTTGGGTAAATTGTGGCTGTTGATATAAGAGCACGCCTCTCGGATGGCCAATAGTTCGGCTTGGAAGACGGAGCAGCAGTCGTGAAGCTTAAGCTTCCCGACTGCTACCCGCCTCCCGGAGGGATCAAAAACAACGTACGCAGCCCCGACCTTGTCGTCGTGCTTACTCCCATCTGTGAAAATGCGCCAGGTGTTGTTGGCGTCCAGCTGAGAGAGATCGGTTTCGGAGAGTACTTCCTGGAATTGGATAGCGATCCTCTCAGCTGGATGCAGAAGTGCAGATGGGGGGCATGGTTTCTCTACTGGGATGTCTCCTGGCAAATACGAGGAGACACCCAGGAGTTTTGATTCCTCGATGTTGGCGTTGGCTTCTACCTTGTCGGGGAGAGGCGTGAGTTGTGCCAGGGAGATGGAGGCAGCCGTGCTCAGGGTGCGGAAACCCTGGACCATTTTTATGGCGAAGAGTCTTTGGAGCGATAGAAGACGCTTGACTACGTATTTGAATTTTAGGGCATGTGACCAGACAGCCGCGCCGTAGCATACTATCGGTTCGATGACCATGGAGTAAATGGTACGGACGTTGTCCGGGTGTACGCCCCATGTTGGTCGGATGAACAGGCACAGTTTGTGGAAGAGTTTTAGGACTTTGTTAATGACGTAGTCCACATGTTGAGTGAATGAGAGACGTTTGTCGATGATAATGCCCAAGTACTTGATTTGATCCACAAACTGTAGCTGCTGCTGTTTCATCATGATCCGACAGCTGTTAGCGCGAGGGGTGAAGGTGATAGCCTGAGTCTTATCTGGGCCAAACTCCAGTTTGACTCCTTCACCCCAGGTGGAGATGGTATCAAGTGCAGCGTTGACGTTACGCTCGAGTGAGCCAGTGTCTGTGTCGTGAGCGATGAGAAGAACGTCATCGGCATACGCTTGGATGTAACAACCGGGTGGCATGGGTGTGAAAAGTAGGTCGTCCAAGATCAGGTTCCACAAAGTGGGACCGATAACCGAGCCCTGGACACAACCTCTCGACATATGTTTGCGAACTTCAATATCCGCGAAGTTTATTTGGATTTCGCGGTCCTTGATATAGCTGAGGAGTAGATTGTAGAGGTTACTAGGGCAGTTGTTTTGTCTCAACCTGTTAAAGATCGCCGGCCACCAGGCACGGTCGAAGGCAGCCTTTATGTCAAGGGAGACAGCGACCACTAGTTCCCTGGAAGATTTTGCATTATTGACGACATCAAGGGCGTTGGATATTGCCATGACAGTGGATTTTTGAGCTTTGAAGCCAAATTGATTGGAGGATGAGGTTTTATTGATGGACATGTGATGGGTGAGCCTAGTGTTGATGAGGTGTTCCAATAATTTGCCAAATACATTGATCAGTCCGATAGGTCGGAAACTGGACAGAGAGCCGTACTCCGGCTTGCCCGGCTTAGGAATGATTTTGGCCGTGGCAGATTTCCATGTCTTGGGGAAGTGTGAGAGTCGGAGACAGCAATTCACGATGCCCACAATCGTGTCTGGGTGCCACCTGGCGACCCAGAGACATATATCCGCCGTGAGGTGGTCGTCGCCGGGCGCCCTCTTAGGGTTCATCCTCTGCAGGCCATCCAGAATCTCCTCCAGGGTGAAGTCGGAGTCCGGTGGAGTTCGGATAGGTTGAACCATATCTGCGCGGAGTTTTCTCTGAGATTCTGAGTGGTCTGCAGTGTCGTCCGGGAAGAAGTTGTCGAGGAGCGCCCGGGCCGTGTCAGCGGAGTCCTTGGTGTACGTGCCGTTCTCCAGGCGTAGGGTGGAGGGTGCCTGTGCGAGTGGCAGCGTTTTGATGATGCGGTTCGTGACCGACCAGACGTCCTCTTTCTTCTGTCTGCCGCAGAACTCCCTAAAGTGTTCGGTGGAGGCAGAGCAGAAGGCGTCCGAGTAGCGACGCCTGAGTCGGTCACGTTCCGCGATTAGCTCGTCGAGCGGTTGCTGGCGGCGGACGGCCTTGGAGAGCTTATGGTGGTTCCGGATGACGGTTCTTTTGAGCTCCTCCAAGTCGTCGTTCCACCATGGTGCGCGATCCGGGCGAGGGGATGGGACCGGTAGTAGCCTATCACAGGTGAACTGGATGGCGGTGGTGAACTCGTTTACGTAGTCGTCCAGGCTAGCGGCGTCCAAGTTGTCGAAGTCGGGGTCGGCCGATAGTCGCGAGTTCATCACCTCAACAAACCGCTCCCGGAGTCTTTCCCATTTGATGGCATTGGTGGCGTATCTGTACGTGGATAATTTGAGGTTCTTGACAGGCTTACCGATGCCGAGAGAGGCGCAGAAACTGATGGCATTGTGGTCGGAGGATGGGCAGATGTTCACATCGACCGCCCAGTCTGCGACGTCGATGCCGGAATTGCTGACGAGCGTAAGGTCCACAATGGAGTTCCGCGGTAGTCCATGTGTAACCGAATGGAAGGTCGGCTCGTCACCGACGTTGCAGACCGTGAGGTCGCGGGCGACCACCAGATTGGCGATGTCATCTCCCCTTGGGTTGTTATTCCGGGAACCCCAGAAGGCGTGCCAGCCGTTGAAGTCTCCGCATATGATGTGTCTGGAGCCAGCGGTCCGGTCTAGGAACATCTCCAGGTTGTTCATTGTGTTGTGCACATCATTGCGGGGCTCAACGTATACTGACGATAGGTAGACATCGTAGCCGGCACGGTCTCTGATGCGGATTGTGCAGAGATTGGAGTCCGAGTGTTCAGAGATGCCGAGCGTCGATGCGAATCCGTTCCTGACAAGAATAGCCGCCCTGACGGGACGACCGGAGTGGAATTGGTAGATACTGAAACCGGGAACAGGTTTGATGCGCTCGATATTGGAGGTGTAAGGGTCAGCGACGAATGCCACATGACAGTCAGAGTTAGAAAGATGTACTAAGAGTTCGTGGTGTGCGTTGCGGCTGTGGTTAAGATTGATCTGTGTGCAGTATAGATTAAAAGACGAAGAACGAGAAGAGTTAGTATTAATAACCATAGTTGGTGCGGGAAGTTATAGTTTGAAGCATAAAGAGGATTCGAGGACAGTTGAGGGATGTGGCACTATGATCGGATTTGGGTTTGGTGTTGTTGGTTTTGCCGTGTTCTACGCAGTTATGGCATCGGGCTTTTTCGGCGTGGGTCTTGTCGGGACAGGCCCGGAACTCGTGTCCCGGGAGCGAACAGTGCGAGCAGATGGTAGCCTGCCTATCGCATCGTGCCCTGGTGTGTCCAAACTGTAAGCATTTGTAGCATTGGAGTAGGGGCACATAGTTCTCTGCGTGAACTTTTTGGTGGTCAAGGTTTAGCTTGACTTGGGAGGTGACCGCCTTCCAGACAGAGGGCGTAGTGATTAGAACCGCGTTATATAACGACTTGTTGCGGTTGGCCCTCTTAAACCTGAAAGCCAGGTCACCGTCCCCGGCCATAGCCTCCTTGACCGACGGGTTTTGACGACAGAGAATGCCAACTAGCTCCTCCGCTGGGATGTCCTGTGGTACACCCTTGAGGATGAACATGGGCTTCAGGGTTTTGGAGGCCTCAGCCACGACCGAACACTCCGGACGTCCGAGCTTCCTAAGGGTTTCCTCCCGTTGCTCCGTGCTGTCGAATTCAACTCGAATTTTATTCTTGGAAACGAACTTTATATTGGCCGGAGCATAGGTGGAGTCGCGGAAGGAGACCGAGCTCTTGAAATTTTTGAGCGTTTCGGACGGGCTAAGGACGCTCTTCTTCGAAGCGACTATGATGGCGGGTTTGTTTTTAGGCACGACAGGGGACATAGACGAAGCCTGAGGGGTTGTGGCAGGAGACGAGGTTGCGACCGCTCTGGCGTAGGTGAGCGAGGATGCAGGCGTCGGTCCGGCTTTGTCCCTCGCCTGCCGTACATCGCGGTGTACGTCGCCGAGTTTAGACTTCACGTCATCGATGCTGGCGAGCACGGCAGCGTTTGTTTTCGCGCTATTATTAATGCGCTCCTGCGCCTCCCTAATTTCGGCCAGCAGGGCAGCATTCGACTTGACGTCCGAGTGCAACTGAGCCTGATTGACCCGTACCTGGGCCAAGAAGGCCTCGTTGCTCTCGATCGCCAAGTCAGTCTGGGTGTCGATAGACCTCTGCGCTGGGCGAAGAACGGGGGCCTGTGACGCAGCGGGGACTCCAGAGTCCTGTGGTGGCGTCAGGGAGAGGTGCTGAGTTGGGGGGAGGGCGGTGGAGACAGAGGTATGCCTCCGCCGCTCCCTCTCCAAGTCAGCCTCGGCCTCCCGGAGTAGGCGATGGAGATGGTCGATCGCGAGGGTCACACCCTTCTTTATGTCGGTCTTTATATTCCCGGAATTGGCAAGCTGTGCCTTCGCGTGGGCGTTCCACGTCTTCCCCTGAAGCAGTCTAGACTCGTTACCGATGTCGGGCGGGATCGGCGTGACCTCAACCAAGGTGCGGGTGAATCCGCGTTTGGGTTTTGGCTGAGTCGCCGCCTGAGCGTCCGAGGACTGGCTACCGTCGTCTGCTTCAGCGGAGAAAGGCACCCACTCGGCGCGGAAGGGTGGGCTGCGGGGTTGTCCGGGTAACAGTTTTGTACCCATTTCGGCCAAGAAGGACAGGTTGGCTCTGCTGGATGAGGCCCTAACCGGCTGACTGGCCGGCTGAGAATCAGGTTCGACCACAAATGTCGTGTTTGCCGGGTTTTTATCCATCTCCTTGTCCTTAGTAGGGGTCCTGAGCATGATGTAGGTGTGCTGCTAGAGGTTGGGAACGATAGCGGAACAAAAAACAGACTTTAAAAATTTTCGATACTTTTTCTATGGGACGAGTCTAGCTCAGCGGTAACTTCTCTGGGTGGGCGGGAGGGCGCAAAAATTGAATTTTCCGCTCTGGATGGCGGTCAAATCGCGCGAATCGCTCAGGGTGGGTAACAGGGGGTGGTTTACAACTATTTATGGTAAAATTGAAGCAAGTTTTCTTCGGAAAATTTGAGAAAACGGCTGTCACAACGAAATTTGTACCAAAATTTGACTCTAATTTTATGAAAAAATACGATAAATATATGTAATAACTATCTACTTTAATCTTTTTCAGATTCCTGGATGAACGGCAGGCAACGGGGGCTAGAAGAGCCTTATTGTGGTCCAATTGAAGCAAGTTTTCCTCGAAAGGGGCTGAGAAAACTGCGGAAACTTAGAACTCTGACCAAAATTCAAAACTGTATTAACGAAAAACTTGGAAAAAACGTATTAAATTAACTTTTTAATTAGATGTTTTATTTTTTGCAGGACCCTGGACTACCGCTACGACGGCGCAACGCAACAATTCACTGATTTAGGCAAGTTTCGAAAAATTTATATTTCGAAATTTCTCTAATTCTTCGTCGGTTACGTGAACTTTCTGTAGGTAGGTACCTGGGCGCTCGGACACAAAAATTGAATTTTCCGCTCTGGATGGCGGTCAAATCGCGCGAATCGCTCAGGGTGGGTAACAGGGGGTGGTTTACAACTATTTATGGTAAAATTGAAGCAAGTTTTCTTCGGAAAATTTGAGAAAACGGCTGTCACAACGAAATTTGTACCAAAATTTGACTCTAATTTTATGAAAAAATACGATAAATATATGTAATAACTATCTACTTTAATCTTTTTCAGATTCCTGGATGAACGGCAGGCAACGGGGGCTAGAAGAGCCTTATTGTGGTCCAATTGAAGCAAGTTTTCCTCGAAAGGGGCTGAGAAAACTGCGGAAACTTAGAACTCTGACCAAAATTCAAAACTGTATTAACGAAAAACTTGGAAAAAACGTATTAAATTAACTTTTTAATTAGATGTTTTATTTTTTGCAGGACCCTGGACTACCGCTACGACGGCGCAACGCAACAATTCACTGATTTAGGCAAGTTTCGAAAAATTTATATTTCGAAATTTCTCTAATTCTTCGTCGGTTACGTGAACTTTCTGTAGGTAGGTACCTGGGCGCTCGGACACAAAAATTGAATTTTCCGCTCTGGATGGCGGTCAAATCGCGCGAATCGCTCAGGGTGGGTAACAGGGGGTGGTTTACAACTATTTATGGTAAAATTGAAGCAAGTTTTCTTCGGAAAATTTGAGAAAACGGCTGTCACAACGAAATTTGTACCAAAATTTGACTCTAATTTTATGAAAAAATACGATAAATATATGTAATAACTATCTACTTTAATCTTTTTCAGATTCCTGGATGAACGGCAGGCAACGGGGGCTAGAAGAGCCTTATTGTGGTCCAATTGAAGCAAGTTTTCCTCGAAAGGGGCTGAGAAAACTGCGGAAACTTAGAACTCTGACCAAAATTCAAAACTGTATTAACGAAAAACTTGGAAAAAACGTATTAAATTAACTTT
This sequence comes from Idaea biselata, assembly GCA_958496205.1. NCBI lineage: Eukaryota > Metazoa > Arthropoda > Insecta > Lepidoptera > Geometridae > Idaea > Idaea biselata. Next base: position 122,737 of record CAUEGO010000318.1, read on the forward strand.
TTAATTAGATGTTTTATTTTTTGCAGGACCCTGGACTACCGCTACGACGGCGCAACGCAACAATTCACTGATTTAGGCAAGTTTCGAAAAATTTATATTTCGAAATTTCTCTAATTCTTCGTCGGTTACGTGAACTTTCTGTAGGTAGGTACCTGGGCGCTCGGACACAAAAATTGAATTTTCCGCTCTGGATGGCGGTCAAATCGCGCGAATCGCTCAGGGTGGGTAACAGGGGGTGGTTTACAACTATTTATGGTAAAATTGAAGCAAGTTTTCTTCGGAAAATTTGAGAAAACGGCTGTCACAACGAAATTTGTACCAAAATTTGACTCTAATTTTATGAAAAAATACGATAAATATATGTAATAACTATCTACTTTAATCTTTTTCAGATTCCTGGATGAACGGCAGGCAACGGGGGCTAGAAGAGCCTTATTGTGGTCCAATTGAAGCAAGTTTTCCTCGAAAGGGGCTGAGAAAACTGCGGAAACTTAGAACTCTGACCAAAATTCAAAACTGTATTAACGAAAAACTTGGAAAAAACGTATTAAATTAACTTTTTAATTAGATGTTTTATTTTTTGCAGGACCCTGGACTACCGCTACGACGGCGCAACGCAACAATTCACTGATTTAGGCAAGTTTCGAAAAATTTATATTTCGAAATTTCTCTAATTCTTCGTCGGTTACGTGAACTTTCTGTAGGTAGGTACCTGGGCGCTCGGACACAAAAATTGAATTTTCCGCTCTGGATGGCGGTCAAATCGCGCGAATCGCTCAGGGTGGGTAACAGGGGGTGGTTTACAACTATTTATGGTAAAATTGAAGCAAGTTTTCTTCGGAAAATTTGAGAAAACGGCTGTCACAACGAAATTTGTACCAAAATTTGACTCTAATTTTATGAAAAAATACGATAAATATATGTAATAACTATCTACTTTAATCTTTTTCAGATTCCTGGATGAACGGCAGGCAACGGGGGCTAGAAGAGCCTTATTGTGGTCCAATTGAAGCAAGTTTTCCTCGAAAGGGGCTGAGAAAACTGCGGAAACTTAGAACTCTGACCAAAATTCAAAACTGTATTAACGAAAAACTTGGAAAAAACGTATTAAATTAACTTTTTAATTAGATGTTTTATTTTTTGCAGGACCCTGGACTACCGCTACGACGGCGCAACGCAACAATTCACTGATTTAGGCAAGTTTCGAAAAATTTATATTTCGAAATTTCTCTAATTCTTCGTCGGTTACGTGAACTTTCTGTAGGTAGGTACCTGGGCGCTCGGACACAAAAATTGAATTTTCCGCTCTGGATGGCGGTCAAATCGCGCGAATCGCTCAGGGTGGGTAACAGGGGGTGGTTTACAACTATTTATGGTAAAATTGAAGCAAGTTTTCTTCGGAAAATTTGAGAAAACGGCTGTCACAACGAAATTTGTACCAAAATTTGACTCTAATTTTATGAAAAAATACGATAAATATATGTAATAACTATCTACTTTAATCTTTTTCAGATTCCTGGATGAACGGCAGGCAACGGGGGCTAGAAGAGCCTTATTGTGGTCCAATTGAAGCAAGTTTTCCTCGAAAGGGGCTGAGAAAACTGCGGAAACTTAGAACTCTGACCAAAATTCAAAACTGTATTAACGAAAAACTTGGAAAAAACGTATTAAATTAACTTTTTAATTAGATGTTTTATTTTTTGCAGGACCCTGGACTACCGCTACGACGGCGCAACGCAACAATTCACTGATTTAGGCAAGTTTCGAAAAATTTATATTTCGAAATTTCTCTAATTCTTCGTCGGTTACGTGAACTTTCTGTAGGTAGGTACCTGGGCGCTCGGACACAAAAATTGAATTTTCCGCTCTGGATGGCGGTCAAATCGCGCGAATCGCTCAGGGTGGGTAACAGGGGGTGGTTTACAACTATTTATGGTAAAATTGAAGCAAGTTTTCTTCGGAAAATTTGAGAAAACGGCTGTCACAACGAAATTTGTACCAAAATTTGACTCTAATTTTATGAAAAAATACGATAAATATATGTAATAACTATCTACTTTAATCTTTTTCAGATTCCTGGATGAACGGCAGGCAACGGGGGCTAGAAGAGCCTTATTGTGGTCCAATTGAAGCAAGTTTTCCTCGAAAGGGGCTGAGAAAACTGCGGAAACTTAGAACTCTGACCAAAATTCAAAACTGTATTAACGAAAAACTTGGAAAAAACGTATTAAATTAACTTTTTAATTAGATGTTTTATTTTTTGCAGGACCCTGGACTACCGCTACGACGGCGCAACGCAACAATTCACTGATTTAGGCAAGTTTCGAAAAATTTATATTTCGGGTTAGGTTAGGTTAGGTTAGGTTAGGTTAGGTTAGGTTAGGTTAGGTTTTTTTTTTTTTTTTTTTTTTTTTTTTTGTAGAGTCTTTACTATCACCCCACTCAGACCTCGCTAAAGTTTACGGGCGTCTTTGTGGCTTTGTGAAAGCAAAGAAGAGATTTTAGAATTTATGGTTTTTAAAGGAGAATTTAATTTATTTTAATTTATACTTTGTTAAGTTTTGAGACATTTAGTCTTGTTATATTCTTTGAGATTGTTAACTATGTAGCTGATGAAAGTTATGAATGAATTTATGGTTGCTTCTTTGTTGATAATTGAATTAATTTGGAATGGGTCCTGGATGGTCGCAGGACAAGTTTGAAGATGGGCGTGTCTTGCCGCACTGAAGCGTGGGCAGTCACGGAGAAGGTGTCTCACACTTTGGACTTCGCTTGGGGAGCACGGACACCTGTCTGTGTTTGTTATTTTGAACCGATGAAGGTATTCCAGATGGTATCCGTGCCCCGTGAGAATTTGGGTGAGCTCGAAGCTCATCCGAGTAGATTTTCTGAGATCGTGGATGTCACTCAGACTTGGGCACCACGAGCGCAGCTGCGCGCCGGTGGGATGGTCTTGGTACTCGGTGTCTGCCTCTGTTTGGTGTTTTGATTTAACAATCTTTTTGACGTAGCTGATTGGAAATTTCGCATAAGTAATAGCTCTGTGGGAGGCCCCTGCGGATTTGGCTGCTATGTCGGCGAGCTCGTTTCCTGCGATGCCTGCATGGGCCTTAACCCAACAGAACGAGAAATTTTTGTCGTGTATGTTCCTCTGTATGGCAGAGGCGAAGGGGTTGGTTGAGTTCATATTGTTTAATTCTTGGAGGCTTGACAGACTGTCTGAGAGTATTATGATGTTGGACGTTGGCGCGTTTTCCAGTGCCCAGTCGCAAGCCTTTTTGATGGCTAGGAGTTCAGCCTGGAATACCGTGCATGTACGGTCTAATTTGTATTTCTTGACGACTCTTGGTTTCTCGGGATCAGGGAAGTCGACCACGAAGGCCGCTCCGACATTGTCGTCGTCTGTTTTGCTACCATCGGTGAAAATTTGTATGGCGTCGATGTTACCTATTAGTATTTCGTTGATGTCGTCTTGGTCTATTGCTGTTTTGTGAGTTATGGGTTTCCTAAGTGATGGATGTAAAAGTTCCTCTGGTTTAGCTGGTTTTTCGACGGTGACGTCGGAGGGTAAGTATTCGGTATGACCGGTGAGACGAGTAAGCTCTACGGCGGCTCTTTCGCGCACTTTGAGATGTAGAGGCGTCTGACCCGCCAGCGCGATCGCAGCATTTGCAGACACTGTTCTGAATGCCCTGATGATTTTTAAGGCGAATCCGCGCTGGAGGGTCCGAAGCCTGTCGCGCACCACTTTGAACTTGGTAGCTGTGCCCCAGATTCCGGCGGCATATGCCATTATGGGCTCGATGACCTGATTGTATAGCGTGGCAACATTGTCGCTATTGACTCCCCAGGTTGGACGAATGAATTTACATAGTTTATTGAAAAGTTTTCTGCATTTTATAATTGTTTGGTCTACGTGTTTAATGAATTTAAGGTTTTTGTCTATTGTAACTCCTAGTAGTTTGATTGAATCGACGAATTTTAGTGGGCTATTGTCCATTATTATGATGGCTTTACTGGCTTTGGGTGTAAATGAGATGAGTTGGGTTTTTGAGGGTCCGAATGTCAATTTGACTTTATCTCCCCACCTGGAGATTGCTTTGAGCGCTTCGTTTGTAGTGTGTTGGAGGGTGGAGACGTCTGGGGCTTCCACTACCAGGAGAACATCGTCGGCGAACGCCTGGAGGTGGCAGCCGTCAGGTAGTGCCATCTCCAGGAGCTCGTCGAGGATCAGATTCCAGAATGTGGGCCCGCAGACGGATCCCTGTACACACCCCCTAGTCATAATTTTGCTACTTTCGGCGTCTGCAAAGTGTAGCAGTACCTGGCGGTTTTGTAGATAATTTTGTATGATTTTATACATGTTTCGAGGGCAGTTGATGTTTTGGAGCCTCTGTAGTAGCGCAGGCCACCAGGCGTTATCAAACGCGGCTTTGATGTCGAGGGAGATCGCTATCACCAAGTGTCGCCGGTCCCTAGCCGTCCTGATAGCGTTTAGTGCCGAGTTGAGCGCTTCTAGTGTCGAGGTTTGTGGCTTGAAGCCGAACTGTCGAGGATTGTGTGTACCATCCTTGAAGAGGTGGTAAGTGAGTCTGCCGATGATGAGCTTTTCGAGCAGCTTCCCGAGGACGTTGATGAGCCCGATGGGGCGGTATGAAGCGATGTCTGAGTAGTCGTCCTTGTGTGGCTTAGGTAGGACTTTGACGAATGCCGTTTTCCAGGTGGTCGGGAAATGGGACATACTCAGGCATCGATTCATCAGGTTCGTCAGGAACTCCGGATAGCACCTGGCAAACGCCGAGCAAATATCCGAAGTTAGATGGTCGGTTCCTGGAGCGCGATTCGGATTCATCGAGCTCAGACATTTGGTGACTTCTTCAGTGGAGAATGGTGGTTCGTCTGGAGTAATTGGGATTAGCCTTGATTGGTCACGGATTGCCTTTTGGGTGTTTGAGTCGTTGCCCAGGTCGTCCGGGTAGAATCTGCTCAACAGCTCGTCGGCAGTTTCCTGGCTGGAGTTGGTGCGCCGATTGTTGTCCAGACGCAGTGTGGAGGGTGGTTGAAGAGGCGGTCCCGATTTCATAAGGCGGTTGGTTACAGCCCAAACATCCTCCTTGCCTTGCCTGTTGCAGAATTCTCTAAAATTTTCGGAAGATGCTTTGCTGATTGCCTCGGCATACTTCTTTTTGAGAATCTGCCTTTCGTGGAGTATGTTGTCCAGAGGTTTATTGTGTCTCTTCAGGTCTTGAATGGTGTGATGGTATTTGATGAGCTCCTTCTTTTGTGCCTCCAGTTCATCAGTCCACCACGGTCTGAGATCCCTGGGGCCAGGTTTCCTGGGTAAAGTTCGGTCGCAGCAACGTTGGATAGACTCCGTAAGGTCGACGACGAATTCGTCAACGCGGGTGGGTGTAAAATTGGTGAGATCGGTGTCTGTTAGGTTATTTAATTCAGTATCGTTATTTAGTGTGTTTTCAAAGTTGGTCCAGTTAACAAATTTAGTTGAATATTTGTATGTCGTTTTAGTTTTATTCTTATTAAGTCGAGTTTTATTGAGTTGTAGATTAAATTGTATAGCGTTATGATCTGATGATGGACACGCACTCGCGTCGACTTTCCAGTCGCGGACCCTATCGGAGAGATTATCGGAGACGAGCGTTAGGTCGACTATTGACTCGACGGGTTGACCCCGCAAGGTCCTTTCGAATGTGGGGACGTTGCCCACGTTAGCCAAGTGGAGATTATTGGCGAGGAAGAGTCGGGCAATGGAGGAGCCTCTAGGATTACTCCTATCTGAGCCCCAGAGCTGGTGGTGTCCGTTAAGGTCCCCGGCGACGACATGGTATGCATCGCCGTGGAGCTTAAGGAACACCTCCAGTTTGTTAAGAGTGCCGTCCACATCCACATCCGGTTCGACATACACCGAAGTGATGTAGAAGTGGCGACCGGAGACCGACAGTTGGACGACACACAGATTGGGAGAGCAGTATTGGGCCATGCCCAGGACTGCGGCGAGTCTGTTTTTGATGAGTATGCAAGCCTTTGTTCCAGTATTGCCTGGAAACTGGAAAAGTTGGTATCCCGAAAAGGCCTGCATACCGGTGTTGGCACCTATGTACGGTTCCGTGACCAGGCCGACGTCGAAGTCATGGTCACACAGATACCGCTTAAATTCATGCGTAGAAGTGTAGGATCTATAGAGGTTACATTGTAGAAATGTGAGAGAATTTGGGTTATTACGCGTTGCTTGACTATTTGGATCCATAATCGGTCCTATTCATGATTTTGATTTCCATTATTTTGTGTATAGAGCAGTGGTTGGATGTAGCTGTGTGATCCTCTGACTTCGACGTCTTGTACCTGCGGTTATGTTCGGCGCAGTTAAAGCATTTGGGTGTAGTGCTAGTTTTGGTTGGGCAATCGCGGTAGGTGTGGCCTTGCAGAGCGCAGTGGGAGCAGGCCGAGGTTTCGCCCGTGCACCGAGCCTGTGTGTGGCCGTATTGAAGGCATTTGAAGCATTGAAGGAGGGGCACAAACTCCTCGGCCCGCACCCTCTGGTGGTCGATGTTGATATTGCCGGCCTTCAGCATTGCCCGCCAGATTGTTGGTGTAGTCAAGAGTACAGCGTTGTAGAGGTTTGGGTTTTTGTTGGCTTTCTTGAATCTAAACGCTGCATCTTCTGAGTTCGTTAGTCCGATGGGAGCATTCTGTGCTCGAATTATGTCGATTAGTTCCTCCGGTTTCGTGTCACTGTGTATGCCCTTCAGGATAATCATGGGCCTGAGCCTCCTGGCCGGCTCCGCAGTGACAACACCGGAGGCACTGAGCTTCTCCAGCACCATGTTTTGCTGCTCTACCGTCTCGAACTCGACGCGCAGCTTATTGTTAGAGACAGGTGTGGCGCGGACTGGGGCGAAGCTGGTATTTTTGAATGAGATGCTCCTCCTCCAAGCTCCCAACACCTCTGCCTTGTTGTAGACTTTCTCCTTGGCCGAGATTATGATGGCCGGGTTTGATGCCGCTTGTCGGCGTTTGGGCGGTGCGCTGACGGCGCCAGCATAGGTGGTGACGCTGGCGCGAGTTGGAGCGGTGGCCGAGCTAGGAAGGGGCGCCTGTCGGAGCACTTTGTCCATCACCTCTCTGACCGCCTCCCTGACAACCCTGGGGGTGTCCGTCGGGGGAGTTGGTAGATGTGGGGCGGGGATCTCCTTGATGGCCCGACCCATCTCCTCCCTGATGGTGTCCCTGATTGTCTCGGAGGCGACCAGAGAGGATGATGGCGGAGGATGAGGAATGTGTTCCAACTCGTCCCTAATCGCGTCTCGAACGAGTCTGGGTGTGTCGTGTTGGACCTCCGAACGGCCGTGCATTATGGAGACCATGCGCTTGACCTCCCTGATCTCTTCGAGAAGCTCAGAGGACAGCTTGTCGTTGTTGACCGGCCCCTTGGGCGCCGGTGGCATGACCTCCATTACGTCGGACAAATCGGTGTCGGTTAGTCTGCCCATGGTCTTTTCGCTTTTTAGGACTAAGTTATAGAGGGTCTGGATACAAGCCAGGACATTGGTCTTAATGCTGGTCTTTATGTTCCCAGATTGGGCCATTTGGGTGCGGGCCTGGTCATAGGCAGCTCTGGCAGCAGTGACGATTGATTGGGGAGCACCAGCGTCCATCACCGCGGGCTGGTGTGCCGCGGGCGCCGCGCGTGCGGAGGCCGCTAGCTGAGACGGTACGAACATCGCAGGCGCGGGGGCCGCGGGGCCCGCGGAGCCCGACGCGGGTGCTTCCAGTGAAGAATCGAAGGTAGGATAAAAATCCAATTTTTGAGATATGTCCGGTGGAGTTGTGCGCTGAGTGGCGCGCTGTTGCTGCTTTGGTGGGGTCTTGAACATGGTTTAGGTGCGCAGCTAGCAGTGGGGAACGATGACGAAACCAAAAGATGAACTTTAAAAATTTTGAAACTTTTTGTATGGGATGAGTCTAGCTCAGCGGTAACTTCTCTGGGTGGGCGGGAGGGCGCAAAAATCGATTTTCTCGCTGTGGATCGCTCTGAAAACGCGGGATATGCTTCGGGAGGTATCACGGGGCTAGAAGAGCCTTACTACGGTCGACTTGAAGGAGGTTTTCCTCGAAAAATTCGGAAAAACTGCAGAAACTACGAAATTTAAACTATTTTTGACTCTATTTTCTTGAAAAAATGCGAAAAACTACAACTGATGAACTTTTTAATGGATTCTATTTTATGTTTCAGATCACTGGAGGGCCGCTACGATGTCACAAGGGAGCTAACTACTGGAATTCACAAGATACGAATTTATGAAAATTTAAAAATGTTGGAAATCTCGACTGGTTAGGTGAACTTTTTGAGGCGGTCGGGTACAAAAATCGATTTTCTCGCTGTGGATCGCTCTGAAAACGCGGGATATGCTTCGGGAGGTATCACGGGGCTAGAAGAGCCTTACTACGGTCGACTTGAAGGAGGTTTTCCTCGAAAAATTCGGAAAAACTGCAGAAACTACGAAATTTAAACTATTTTTGACTCTATTTTCTTGAAAAAATGCGAAAAACTACAACTGATGAACTTTTTAATGGATTCTATTTTATGTTTCAGATCACTGGAGGGCCGCTACGATGTCACAAGGGAGCTAACTACTGGAATTCACAAGATACGAATTTATGAAAATTTAAAAATGTTGGAAATCTCGACTGGTTAGGTGAACTTTTTGAGGCGGTCGGGTACAAAAATCGATTTTCTCGCTGTGGATCGCTCTGAAAACGCGGGATATGCTTCGGGAGGTATCACGGGGCTAGAAGAGCCTTACTACGGTCGACTTGAAGGAGGTTTTCCTCGAAAAATTCGGAAAAACTGCAGAAACTACGAAATTTAAACTATTTTTGACTCTATTTTCTTGAAAAAATGCGAAAAACTACAACTGATGAACTTTTTAATGGATTCTATTTTATGTTTCAGATCACTGGAGGGCCGCTACGATGTCACAAGGGAGCTAACTACTGGAATTCACAAGATACGAATTTATGAAAATTTAAAAATGTTGGAAATCTCGACTGGTTAGGTGAACTTTTTGAGGCGGTCGGGTACAAAAATCGATTTTCTCGCTGTGGATCGCTCTGAAAACGCGGGATATGCTTCGGGAGGTATCACGGGGCTAGAAGAGCCTTACTACGGTCGACTTGAAGGAGGTTTTCCTCGAAAAATTCGGAAAAACTGCAGAAACTACGAAATTTAAACTATTTTTGACTCTATTTTCTTGAAAAAATGCGAAAAACTACAACTGATGAACTTTTTAATGGATTCTATTTTATGTTTCAGATCACTGGAGGGCCGCTACGATGTCACAAGGGAGCTAACTACTGGAATTCACAAGATACGAATTTATGAAAATTTAAAAATGTTGGAAATCTCGACTGGTTAGGTGAACTTTTTGAGGCGGTCGGGTACAAAAATCGATTTTCTCGCTGTGGATCGCTCTGAAAACGCGGGATATGCTTCGGGAGGTATCACGGGGCTAGAAGAGCCTTACTACGGTCGACTTGAAGGAGGTTTTCCTCGAAAAATTCGGAAAAACTGCAGAAACTACGAAATTTAAACTATTTTTGACTCTATTTTCTTGAAAAAATGCGAAAAACTACAACTGATGAACTTTTTAATGGATTCTATTTTATGTTTCAGATCACTGGAGGGCCGCTACGATGTCACAAGGGAGCTAACTACTGGAATTCACAAGATACGAATTTATGAAAATTTAAAAATGTTGGAAATCTCGACTGGTTAGGTGAACTTTTTGAGGCGGTCGGGTACAAAAATCGATTTTCTCGCTGTGGATCGCTCTGAAAACGCGGGATATGCTTCGGGAGGTATCACGGGGCTAGAAGAGCCTTACTACGGTCGACTTGAAGGAGGTTTTCCTCGAAAAATTCGGAAAAACTGCAGAAACTACGAAATTTAAACTATTTTTGACTCTATTTTCTTGAAAAAATGCGAAAAACTACAACTGATGAACTTTTTAATGGATTCTATTTTATGTTTCAGATCACTGGAGGGCCGCTACGATGTCACAAGGGAGCTAACTACTGGAATTCACAAGATACGAATTTATGAAAATTTAAAAATGTTGGAAATCTCGACTGGTTAGGTGAACTTTTTGAGGCGGTCGGGTACAAAAATCGATTTTCTCGCTGTGGATCGCTCTGAAAACGCGGGATATGCTTCGGGAGGTATCACGGGGCTAGAAGAGCCTTACTACGGTCGACTTGAAGGAGGTTTTCCTCGAAAAATTCGGAAAAACTGCAGAAACTACGAAATTTAAACTATTTTTGACTCTATTTTCTTGAAAAAATGCGAAAAACTACAACTGATGAACTTTTTAATGGATTCTATTTTATGTTTCAGATCACTGGAGGGCCGCTACGATGTCACAAGGGAGCTAACTACTGGAATTCACAAGATACGAATTTATGAAAATTTAAAAATGTTGGAAATCTCGACTGGTTAGGTGAACTTTTTGAGGCGGTCGGGTACAAAAATCGATTTTCTCGCTGTGGATCGCTCTGAAAACGCGGGATATGCTTCGGGAGGTATCACGGGGCTAGAAGAGCCTTACTACGGTCGACTTGAAGGAGGTTTTCCTCGAAAAATTCGGAAAAACTGCAGAAACTACGAAATTTAAACTATTTTTGACTCTATTTTCTTGAAAAAATGCGAAAAACTACAACTGATGAACTTTTTAATGGATTCTATTTTATGTTTCAGATCACTGGAGGGCCGCTACGATGTCACAAGGGAGCTAACTACTGGAATTCACAAGATACGAATTTATGAAAATTTAAAAATGTTGGAAATCTCGACTGGTTAGGTGAACTTTTTGAGGCGGTCGGGTACAAAAATCGATTTTCTCGCTGTGGATCGCTCTGAAAACGCGGGATATGCTTCGGGAGGTATCACGGGGCTAGAAGAGCCTTACTACGGTCGACTTGAAGGAGGTTTTCCTCGAAAAATTCGGAAAAACTGCAGAAACTACGAAATTTAAACTATTTTTGACTCTATTTTCTTGAAAAAATGCGAAAAACTACAACTGATGAACTTTTTAATGGATTCTATTTTATGTTTCAGATCACTGGAGGGCCGCTACGATGTCACAAGGGAGCTAACTACTGGAATTCACAAGATACGAATTTATGAAAATTTAAAAATGTTGGAAATCTCGACTGGTTAGGTGAACTTTTTGAGGCGGTCGGGTACAAAAATCGATTTTCTCGCTGTGGATCGCTCTGAAAACGCGGGATATGCTTCGGGAGGTATCACGGGGCTAGAAGAGCCTTACTACGGTCGACTTGAAGGAGGTTTTCCTCGAAAAATTCGGAAAAACTGCAGAAACTACGAAATTTAAACTATTTTTGACTCTATTTTCTTGAAAAAATGCGAAAAACTACAACTGATGAACTTTTTAATGGATTCTATTTTATGTTTCAGATCACTGGAGGGCCGCTACGATGTCACAAGGGAGCTAACTACTGGAATTCACAAGATACGAATTTATGAAAATTTAAAAATGTTGGAAATCTCGACTGGTTAGGTGAACTTTTTGAGGCGGTCGGGTACAAAAATCGATTTTCTCGCTGTGGATCGCTCTGAAAACGCGGGATATGCTTCGGGAGGTATCACGGGGCTAGAAGAGCCTTACTACGGTCGACTTGAAGGAGGTTTTCCTCGAAAAATTCGGAAAAACTGCAGAAACTACGAAATTTAAACTATTTTTGACTCTATTTTCTTGAAAAAATGCGAAAAACTACAACTGATGAACTTTTTAATGGATTCTATTTTATGTTTCAGATCACTGGAGGGCCGCTACGATGTCACAAGGGAGCTAACTACTGGAATTCACAAGATACGAATTTATGAAAATTTAAAAATGTTGGAAATCTCGACTGGTTAGGTGAACTTTTTGAGGCGGTCGGGTACAAAAATCGATTTTCTCGCTGTGGATCGCTCTGAAAACGCGGGATATGCTTCGGGAGGTATCACGGGGCTAGAAGAGCCTTACTACGGTCGACTTGAAGGAGGTTTTCCTCGAAAAATTCGGAAAAACTGCAGAAACTACGAAATTTAAACTATTTTTGACTCTATTTTCTTGAAAAAATGCGAAAAACTACAACTGATGAACTTTTTAATGGATTCTATTTTATGTTTCAGATCACTGGAGGGCCGCTACGATGTCACAAGGGAGCTAACTACTGGAATTCACAAGATACGAATTTATGAAAATTTAAAAATGTTGGAAATCTCGACTGGTTAGGTGAACTTTTTGAGGCGGTCGGGTACAAAAATCGATTTTCTCGCTGTGGATCGCTCTGAAAACGCGGGATATGCTTCGGGAGGTATCACGGGGCTAGAAGAGCCTTACTACGGTCGACTTGAAGGAGGTTTTCCTCGAAAAATTCGGAAAAACTGCAGAAACTACGAAATTTAAACTATTTTTGACTCTATTTTCTTGAAAAAATGCGAAAAACTACAACTGATGAACTTTTTAATGGATTCTATTTTATGTTTCAGATCACTGGAGGGCCGCTACGATGTCACAAGGGAGCTAACTACTGGAATTCACAAGATACGAATTTATGAAAATTTAAAAATGTTGGAAATCTCGACTGGTTAGGTGAACTTTTTGAGGCGGTCGGGTACAAAAATCGATTTTCTCGCTGTGGATCGCTCTGAAAACGCGGGATATGCTTCGGGAGGTATCACGGGGCTAGAAGAGCCTTACTACGGTCGACTTGAAGGAGGTTTTCCTCGAAAAATTCGGAAAAACTGCAGAAACTACGAAATTTAAACTATTTTTGACTCTATTTTCTTGAAAAAATGCGAAAAACTACAACTGATGAACTTTTTAATGGATTCTATTTTATGTTTCAGATCACTGGAGGGCCGCTACGATGTCACAAGGGAGCTAACTACTGGAATTCACAAGATACGAATTTATGAAAATTTAAAAATGTTGGAAATCTCGACTGGTTAGGTGAACTTTTTGAGGCGGTCGGGTACAAAAATCGATTTTCTCGCTGTGGATCGCTCTGAAAACGCGGGATATGCTTCGGGAGGTATCACGGGGCTAGAAGAGCCTTACTACGGTCGACTTGAAGGAGGTTTTCCTCGAAAAATTCGGAAAAACTGCAGAAACTACGAAATTTAAACTATTTTTGACTCTATTTTCTTGAAAAAATGCGAAAAACTACAACTGATGAACTTTTTAATGGATTCTATTTTATGTTTCAGATCACTGGAGGGCCGCTACGATGTCACAAGGGAGCTAACTACTGGAATTCACAAGATACGAATTTATGAAAATTTAAAAATGTTGGAAATCTCGACTGGTTAGGTGAACTTTTTGAGGCGGTCGGGTACAAAAATCGATTTTCTCGCTGTGGATCGCTCTGAAAACGCGGGATATGCTTCGGGAGGTATCACGGGGCTAGAAGAGCCTTACTACGGTCGACTTGAAGGAGGTTTTCCTCGAAAAATTCGGAAAAACTGCAGAAACTACGAAATTTAAACTATTTTTGACTCTATTTTCTTGAAAAAATGCGAAAAACTACAACTGATGAACTTTTTAATGGATTCTATTTTATGTTTCAGATCACTGGAGGGCCGCTACGATGTCACAAGGGAGCTAACTACTGGAATTCACAAGATACGAATTTATGAAAATTTAAAAATGTTGGAAATCTCGACTGGTTAGGTGAACTTTTTGAGGCGGTCGGGTACAAAAATCGATTTTCTCGCTGTGGATCGCTCTGAAAACGCGGGATATGCTTCGGGAGGTATCACGGGGCTAGAAGAGCCTTACTACGGTCGACTTGAAGGAGGTTTTCCTCGAAAAATTCGGAAAAACTGCAGAAACTACGAAATTTAAACTATTTTTGACTCTATTTTCTTGAAAAAATGCGAAAAACTACAACTGATGAACTTTTTAATGGATTCTATTTTATGTTTCAGATCACTGGAGGGCCGCTACGATGTCACAAGGGAGCTAACTACTGGAATTCACAAGATACGAATTTATGAAAATTTAAAAATGTTGGAAATCTCGACTGGTTAGGTGAACTTTTTGAGGCGGTCGGGTACAAAAATCGATTTTCTCGCTGTGGATCGCTCTGAAAACGCGGGATATGCTTCGGGAGGTATCACGGGGCTAGAAGAGCCTTACTACGGTCGACTTGAAGGAGGTTTTCCTCGAAAAATTCGGAAAAACTGCAGAAACTACGAAATTTAAACTATTTTTGACTCTATTTTCTTGAAAAAATGCGAAAAACTACAACTGATGAACTTTTTAATGGATTCTATTTTATGTTTCAGATCACTGGAGGGCCGCTACGATGTCACAAGGGAGCTAACTACTGGAATTCACAAGATACGAATTTATGAAAATTTAAAAATGTTGGAAATCTCGACTGGTTAGGTGAACTTTTTGAGGCGGTCGGGTACAAAAATCGATTTTCTCGCTGTGGATCGCTCTGAAAACGCGGGATATGCTTCGGGAGGTATCACGGGGCTAGAAGAGCCTTACTACGGTCGACTTGAAGGAGGTTTTCCTCGAAAAATTCGGAAAAACTGCAGAAACTACGAAATTTAAACTATTTTTGACTCTATTTTCTTGAAAAAATGCGAAAAACTACAACTGATGAACTTTTTAATGGATTCTATTTTATGTTTCAGATCACTGGAGGGCCGCTACGATGTCACAAGGGAGCTAACTACTGGAATTCACAAGATACGAATTTATGAAAATTTAAAAATGTTGGAAATCTCGACTGGTTAGGTGAACTTTTTGAGGCGGTCGGGTACAAAAATCGATTTTCTCGCTGTGGATCGCTCTGAAAACGCGGGATATGCTTCGGGAGGTATCACGGGGCTAGAAGAGCCTTACTACGGTCGACTTGAAGGAGGTTTTCCTCGAAAAATTCGGAAAAACTGCAGAAACTACGAAATTTAAACTATTTTTGACTCTATTTTCTTGAAAAAATGCGAAAAACTACAACTGATGAACTTTTTAATGGATTCTATTTTATGTTTCAGATCACTGGAGGGCCGCTACGATGTCACAAGGGAGCTAACTACTGGAATTCACAAGATACGAATTTATGAAAATTTAAAAATGTTGGAAATCTCGACTGGTTAGGTGAACTTTTTGAGGCGGTCGGGTACAAAAATCGATTTTCTCGCTGTGGATCGCTCTGAAAACGCGGGATATGCTTCGGGAGGTATCACGGGGCTAGAAGAGCCTTACTACGGTCGACTTGAAGGAGGTTTTCCTCGAAAAATTCGGAAAAACTGCAGAAACTACGAAATTTAAACTATTTTTGACTCTATTTTCTTGAAAAAATGCGAAAAACTACAACTGATGAACTTTTTAATGGATTCTATTTTATGTTTCAGATCACTGGAGGGCCGCTACGATGTCACAAGGGAGCTAACTACTGGAATTCACAAGATACGAATTTATGAAAATTTAAAAATGTTGGAAATCTCGACTGGTTAGGTGAACTTTTTGAGGCGGTCGGGTACAAAAATCGATTTTCTCGCTGTGGATCGCTCTGAAAACGCGGGATATGCTTCGGGAGGTATCACGGGGCTAGAAGAGCCTTACTACGGTCGACTTGAAGGAGGTTTTCCTCGAAAAATTCGGAAAAACTGCAGAAACTACGAAATTTAAACTATTTTTGACTCTATTTTCTTGAAAAAATGCGAAAAACTACAACTGATGAACTTTTTAATGGATTCTATTTTATGTTTCAGATCACTGGAGGGCCGCTACGATGTCACAAGGGAGCTAACTACTGGAATTCACAAGATACGAATTTATGAAAATTTAAAAATGTTGGAAATC
The DNA here is from genome assembly GCA_958496205.1 of Idaea biselata. NCBI lineage: Eukaryota > Metazoa > Arthropoda > Insecta > Lepidoptera > Geometridae > Idaea > Idaea biselata. The sequence goes on from CAUEGO010000318.1 coordinate 138,639, forward strand.
TCGACTGGTTAGGTGAACTTTTTGAGGCGGTCGGGTACAAAAATCGATTTTCTCGCTGTGGATCGCTCTGAAAACGCGGGATATGCTTCGGGAGGTATCACGGGGCTAGAAGAGCCTTACTACGGTCGACTTGAAGGAGGTTTTCCTCGAAAAATTCGGAAAAACTGCAGAAACTACGAAATTTAAACTATTTTTGACTCTATTTTCTTGAAAAAATGCGAAAAACTACAACTGATGAACTTTTTAATGGATTCTATTTTATGTTTCAGATCACTGGAGGGCCGCTACGATGTCACAAGGGAGCTAACTACTGGAATTCACAAGATACGAATTTATGAAAATTTAAAAATGTTGGAAATCTCGACTGGTTAGGTGAACTTTTTGAGGCGGTCGGGTACAAAAATCGATTTTCTCGCTGTGGATCGCTCTGAAAACGCGGGATATGCTTCGGGAGGTATCACGGGGCTAGAAGAGCCTTACTACGGTCGACTTGAAGGAGGTTTTCCTCGAAAAATTCGGAAAAACTGCAGAAACTACGAAATTTAAACTATTTTTGACTCTATTTTCTTGAAAAAATGCGAAAAACTACAACTGATGAACTTTTTAATGGATTCTATTTTATGTTTCAGATCACTGGAGGGCCGCTACGATGTCACAAGGGAGCTAACTACTGGAATTCACAAGATACGAATTTATGAAAATTTAAAAATGTTGGAAATCTCGACTGGTTAGGTGAACTTTTTGAGGCGGTCGGGTACAAAAATCGATTTTCTCGCTGTGGATCGCTCTGAAAACGCGGGATATGCTTCGGGAGGTATCACGGGGCTAGAAGAGCCTTACTACGGTCGACTTGAAGGAGGTTTTCCTCGAAAAATTCGGAAAAACTGCAGAAACTACGAAATTTAAACTATTTTTGACTCTATTTTCTTGAAAAAATGCGAAAAACTACAACTGATGAACTTTTTAATGGATTCTATTTTATGTTTCAGATCACTGGAGGGCCGCTACGATGTCACAAGGGAGCTAACTACTGGAATTCACAAGATACGAATTTATGAAAATTTAAAAATGTTGGAAATCTCGACTGGTTAGGTGAACTTTTTGAGGCGGTCGGGTACAAAAATCGATTTTCTCGCTGTGGATCGCTCTGAAAACGCGGGATATGCTTCGGGAGGTATCACGGGGCTAGAAGAGCCTTACTACGGTCGACTTGAAGGAGGTTTTCCTCGAAAAATTCGGAAAAACTGCAGAAACTACGAAATTTAAACTATTTTTGACTCTATTTTCTTGAAAAAATGCGAAAAACTACAACTGATGAACTTTTTAATGGATTCTATTTTATGTTTCAGATCACTGGAGGGCCGCTACGATGTCACAAGGGAGCTAACTACTGGAATTCACAAGATACGAATTTATGAAAATTTAAAAATGTTGGAAATCTCGACTGGTTAGGTGAACTTTTTGAGGCGGTCGGGTACAAAAATCGATTTTCTCGCTGTGGATCGCTCTGAAAACGCGGGATATGCTTCGGGAGGTATCACGGGGCTAGAAGAGCCTTACTACGGTCGACTTGAAGGAGGTTTTCCTCGAAAAATTCGGAAAAACTGCAGAAACTACGAAATTTAAACTATTTTTGACTCTATTTTCTTGAAAAAATGCGAAAAACTACAACTGATGAACTTTTTAATGGATTCTATTTTATGTTTCAGATCACTGGAGGGCCGCTACGATGTCACAAGGGAGCTAACTACTGGAATTCACAAGATACGAATTTATGAAAATTTAAAAATGTTGGAAATCTCGACTGGTTAGGTGAACTTTTTGAGGCGGTCGGGTACAAAAATCGATTTTCTCGCTGTGGATCGCTCTGAAAACGCGGGATATGCTTCGGGAGGTATCACGGGGCTAGAAGAGCCTTACTACGGTCGACTTGAAGGAGGTTTTCCTCGAAAAATTCGGAAAAACTGCAGAAACTACGAAATTTAAACTATTTTTGACTCTATTTTCTTGAAAAAATGCGAAAAACTACAACTGATGAACTTTTTAATGGATTCTATTTTATGTTTCAGATCACTGGAGGGCCGCTACGATGTCACAAGGGAGCTAACTACTGGAATTCACAAGATACGAATTTATGAAAATTTAAAAATGTTGGAAATCTCGACTGGTTAGGTGAACTTTTTGAGGCGGTCGGGTACAAAAATCGATTTTCTCGCTGTGGATCGCTCTGAAAACGCGGGATATGCTTCGGGAGGTATCACGGGGCTAGAAGAGCCTTACTACGGTCGACTTGAAGGAGGTTTTCCTCGAAAAATTCGGAAAAACTGCAGAAACTACGAAATTTAAACTATTTTTGACTCTATTTTCTTGAAAAAATGCGAAAAACTACAACTGATGAACTTTTTAATGGATTCTATTTTATGTTTCAGATCACTGGAGGGCCGCTACGATGTCACAAGGGAGCTAACTACTGGAATTCACAAGATACGAATTTATGAAAATTTAAAAATGTTGGAAATCTCGACTGGTTAGGTGAACTTTTTGAGGCGGTCGGGTACAAAAATCGATTTTCTCGCTGTGGATCGCTCTGAAAACGCGGGATATGCTTCGGGAGGTATCACGGGGCTAGAAGAGCCTTACTACGGTCGACTTGAAGGAGGTTTTCCTCGAAAAATTCGGAAAAACTGCAGAAACTACGAAATTTAAACTATTTTTGACTCTATTTTCTTGAAAAAATGCGAAAAACTACAACTGATGAACTTTTTAATGGATTCTATTTTATGTTTCAGATCACTGGAGGGCCGCTACGATGTCACAAGGGAGCTAACTACTGGAATTCACAAGATACGAATTTATGAAAATTTAAAAATGTTGGAAATCTCGACTGGTTAGGTGAACTTTTTGAGGCGGTCGGGTACAAAAATCGATTTTCTCGCTGTGGATCGCTCTGAAAACGCGGGATATGCTTCGGGAGGTATCACGGGGCTAGAAGAGCCTTACTACGGTCGACTTGAAGGAGGTTTTCCTCGAAAAATTCGGAAAAACTGCAGAAACTACGAAATTTAAACTATTTTTGACTCTATTTTCTTGAAAAAATGCGAAAAACTACAACTGATGAACTTTTTAATGGATTCTATTTTATGTTTCAGATCACTGGAGGGCCGCTACGATGTCACAAGGGAGCTAACTACTGGAATTCACAAGATACGAATTTATGAAAATTTAAAAATGTTGGAAATCTCGACTGGTTAGGTGAACTTTTTGAGGCGGTCGGGTACAAAAATCGATTTTCTCGCTGTGGATCGCTCTGAAAACGCGGGATATGCTTCGGGAGGTATCACGGGGCTAGAAGAGCCTTACTACGGTCGACTTGAAGGAGGTTTTCCTCGAAAAATTCGGAAAAACTGCAGAAACTACGAAATTTAAACTATTTTTGACTCTATTTTCTTGAAAAAATGCGAAAAACTACAACTGATGAACTTTTTAATGGATTCTATTTTATGTTTCAGATCACTGGAGGGCCGCTACGATGTCACAAGGGAGCTAACTACTGGAATTCACAAGATACGAATTTATGAAAATTTTTCGTTAGGTTAGGTTAGGTTAGGTTAGGTTAGGTTAGGTTAGGTTAGGTTAGGTTAGGTTAGGTTAGGTTAGGTTAGGTTAGGTTAGGTTAGGTTAGGTTAGGTTAGGTTAGGTTAGGTTAGGTTAGGTTAGGTTAGGTTAGGTTAGGTTAGGTTAGGTTAGGTTAGGTTAGGTTAGGTTAGGTTAGGTTAGGTTAGGTTAGGTTAGGTTAGGTTAGGTTAGGTTAGGTTAGGTTAGGTTAGGTTAGGTTAGGTTAGGTTAGGTTAGGTTAGGTTAGGTTAGGTTAGGTTAGGTTAGGTTAGGTTAGGTTAGGTTAGGTTAGGTTAGGTTAGGTTAGGTTAGGTTAGGTTAGGTTAGGTTAGGTTAGGTTAGGTTAGGTTAGGTTAGGTTAGGTTAGGTTAGGTTAGGTTAGGTTAGGTTAGGTTAGGTTAGGTTAGGTTAGGTTAGGTTAGGTTAGGTTAGGTTAGGTTAGGTTAGGTTAGGTTAGGTTAGGTTAGGTTAGGTTAGGTTAGGTTAGGTTAGGTTAGGTTAGGTTAGGTTAGGTTAGGTTAGGTTAGGTTAGGTTAGGTTAGGTTAGGTTAGGTTAGGTTAGGTTAGGTTAGGTTAGGTTAGGTTAGGTTAGGTTAGGTTAGGTTAGGTTAGGTTAGGTTAGGTTAGGTTAGGTTAGGTTAGGTTAGGTTAGGTTAGGTTAGGTTAGGTTAGGTTAGGTTAGGTTAGGTTAGGTTAGGTTAGGTTAGGTTAGGTTAGGTTAGGTTAGGTTAGGTTAGGTTAGGTTAGGTTAGGTTAGGTTAGGTTAGGTTAGGTTAGGTTAGGTTAGGTTAGGTTAGGTTAGGTTAGGTTAGGTTAGGTTAGGTTAGGTTAGGTTAGGTTAGGTTAGGTTAGGTTAGGTTAGGTTAGGTTAGGTTAGGTTAGGTTAGGTTAGGTTAGGTTAGGTTAGGTTAGGTTAGGTTAGGTTAGGTTAGGTTAGGTTAGGTTAGGTTAGGTTAGGTTAGGTTAGGTTAGGTTAGGTTAGGTTAGGTTAGGTTAGGTTAGGTTAGGTTAGGTTAGGTTAGGTTAGGTTAGGTTAGGTTAGGTTAGGTTAGGTTAGGTTAGGTTAGGTTAGGTTAGGTTAGGTTAGGTTAGGTTAGGTTAGGTTAGGTTAGGTTAGGTTAGGTTAGGTTAGGTTAGGTTAGGTTAGGTTAGGTTAGGTTAGGTTAGGTTAGGTTAGGTTAGGTTAGGTTAGGTTAGGTTAGGTTAGGTTAGGTTAGGTTAGGTTAGGTTAGGTTAGGTTAGGTTAGGTTAGGTTAGGTTAGGTTAGGTTAGGTTAGGTTAGGTTAGGTTAGGTTAGGTTAGGTTAGGTTAGGTTAGGTTAGGTTAGGTTAGGTTAGGTTAGGTTAGGTTAGGTTAGGTTAGGTTAGGTTAGGTTAGGTTAGGTTAGGTTAGGTTAGGTTAGGTTAGGTTAGGTTAGGTTAGGTTAGGTTAGGTTAGGTTAGGTTAGGTTAGGTTAGGTTAGGTTAGGTTAGGTTAGGTTAGGTTAGGTTAGGTTAGGTTAGGTTAGGTTAGGTTAGGTTAGGTTAGGTTAGGTTAGGTTAGGTTAGGTTAGGTTAGGTTAGGTTAGGTTAGGTTAGGTTAGGTTAGGTTAGGTTAGGTTAGGTTAGGTTAGGTTAGGTTAGGTTAGGTTAGGTTAGGTTAGGTTAGGTTAGGTTAGGTTAGGTTAGGTTAGGTTAGGTTAGGTTAGGTTAGGTTAGGTTAGGTTAGGTTAGGTTAGGTTAGGTTAGGTTAGGTTAGGTTAGGTTAGGTTAGGTTAGGTTAGGTTAGGTTAGGTTAGGTTAGGTTAGGTTAGGTTAGGTTAGGTTAGGTTAGGTTAGGTTAGGTTAGGTTAGGTTAGGTTAGGTTAGGTTAGGTTAGGTTAGGTTAGGTTAGGTTAGGTTAGGTTAGGTTAGGTTAGGTTAGGTTAGGTTAGGTTAGGTTAGGTTAGGTTAGGTTAGGTTAGGTTAGGTTAGGTTAGGTTAGGTTAGGTTAGGTTAGGTTAGGTTAGGTTAGGTTAGGTTAGGTTAGGTTAGGTTAGGTTAGGTTAGGTTAGGTTAGGTTAGGTTAGGTTAGGTTAGGTTAGGTTAGGTTAGGTTAGGTTAGGTTAGGTTAGGTTAGGTTAGGTTAGGTTAGGTTAGGTTAGGTTAGGTTAGGTTAGGTTAGGTTAGGTTAGGTTAGGTTAGGTTAGGTTAGGTTAGGTTAGGTTAGGTTAGGTTAGGTTAGGTTAGGTTAGGTTAGGTTAGGTTAGGTTAGGTTAGGTTAGGTTAGGTTAGGTTAGGTTAGGTTAGGTTAGGTTAGGTTAGGTTAGGTTAGGTTAGGTTAGGTTAGGTTAGGTTAGGTTAGGTTAGGTTAGGTTAGGTTAGGTTAGGTTAGGTTAGGTTAGGTTAGGTTAGGTTAGGTTAGGTTAGGTTAGGTTAGGTTAGGTTAGGTTAGGTTAGGTTAGGTTAGGTTAGGTTAGGTTAGGTTAGGTTAGGTTAGGTTAGGTTAGGTTAGGTTAGGTTAGGTTAGGTTAGGTTAGGTTAGGTTAGGTTAGGTTAGGTTAGGTTAGGTTAGGTTAGGTTAGGTTAGGTTAGGTTAGGTTAGGTTAGGTTAGGTTAGGTTAGGTTAGGTTAGGTTAGGTTAGGTTAGGTTAGGTTAGGTTAGGTTAGGTTAGGTTAGGTTAGGTTAGGTTAGGTTAGGTTAGGTTAGGTTAGGTTAGGTTAGGTTAGGTTAGGTTAGGTTAGGTTAGGTTAGGTTAGGTTAGGTTAGGTTAGGTTAGGTTAGGTTAGGTTAGGTTAGGTTAGGTTAGGTTAGGTTAGGTTAGGTTAGGTTAGGTTAGGTTAGGTTAGGTTAGGTTAGGTTAGGTTAGGTTAGGTTAGGTTAGGTTAGGTTAGGTTAGGTTAGGTTAGGTTAGGTTAGGTTAGGTTAGGTTAGGTTAGGTTAGGTTAGGTTAGGTTAGGTTAGGTTAGGTTAGGTTAGGTTAGGTTAGGTTAGGTTAGGTTAGGTTAGGTTAGGTTAGGTTAGGTTAGGTTAGGTTAGGTTAGGTTAGGTTAGGTTAGGTTAGGTTAGGTTAGGTTAGGTTAGGTTAGGTTAGGTTAGGTTAGGTTAGGTTAGGTTAGGTTAGGTTAGGTTAGGTTAGGTTAGGTTAGGTTAGGTTAGGTTAGGTTAGGTTAGGTTAGGTTAGGTTAGGTTAGGTTAGGTTAGGTTAGGTTAGGTTAGGTTAGGTTAGGTTAGGTTAGGTTAGGTTAGGTTAGGTTAGGTTAGGTTAGGTTAGGTTAGGTTAGGTTAGGTTAGGTTAGGTTAGGTTAGGTTAGGTTAGGTTAGGTTAGGTTAGGTTAGGTTAGGTTAGGTTAGGTTAGGTTAGGTTAGGTTAGGTTAGGTTAGGTTAGGTTAGGTTAGGTTAGGTTAGGTTAGGTTAGGTTAGGTTAGGTTAGGTTAGGTTAGGTTAGGTTAGGTTAGGTTAGGTTAGGTTAGGTTAGGTTAGGTTAGGTTAGGTTAGGTTAGGTTAGGTTAGGTTAGGTTAGGTTAGGTTAGGTTAGGTTAGGTTAGGTTAGGTTAGGTTAGGTTAGGTTAGGTTAGGTTAGGTTAGGTTAGGTTAGGTTAGGTTAGGTTAGGTTAGGTTAGGTTAGGTTAGGTTAGGTTAGGTTAGGTTAGGTTAGGTTAGGTTAGGTTAGGTTAGGTTAGGTTAGGTTAGGTTAGGTTAGGTTAGGTTAGGTTAGGTTAGGTTAGGTTAGGTTAGGTTAGGTTAGGTTAGGTTAGGTTAGGTTAGGTTAGGTTAGGTTAGGTTAGGTTAGGTTAGGTTAGGTTAGGTTAGGTTAGGTTAGGTTAGGTTAGGTTAGGTTAGGTTAGGTTAGGTTAGGTTAGGTTAGGTTAGGTTAGGTTAGGTTAGGTTAGGTTAGGTTAGGTTAGGTTAGGTTAGGTTAGGTTAGGTTAGGTTAGGTTAGGTTAGGTTAGGTTAGGTTAGGTTAGGTTAGGTTAGGTTAGGTTAGGTTAGGTTAGGTTAGGTTAGGTTAGGTTAGGTTAGGTTAGGTTAGGTTAGGTTAGGTTAGGTTAGGTTAGGTTAGGTTAGGTTAGGTTAGGTTAGGTTAGGTTAGGTTAGGTTAGGTTAGGTTAGGTTAGGTTAGGTTAGGTTAGGTTAGGTTAGGTTAGGTTAGGTTAGGTTAGGTTAGGTTAGGTTAGGTTAGGTTAGGTTAGGTTAGGTTAGGTTAGGTTAGGTTAG
>CAUEGO010000319.1:0-27500 GCA_958496205.1 Idaea biselata
AACAATAAAAGCTTTAAAAATCAATATTTCCCAAACGCTCCCAAACTATTGTCATTTAAGTCCACGACCTATAGCGACTCGTTTCCGCACCTTAAGTCTTCAAAGTAAGTACTTTGATTTTGAAGCCTTCCGTGATAATAGTAGCGCGATAGGCTCCAAAAATCAATATACCCCAAACGCTCCCAAACTATTGCCATTTAAGTCCACGACCTATACCGACTCGTTTCCGCACCTTAAGTCTTCAAAGTAAGTACTTTGATTTTGAAGCCTTCCGTGATAATAGTAGCGCGATAGGCTCCAAAAATCAATATTCCCCAAACGCTCCCAAACTATTGCCATTTAAGTCCACGACCTATAGCGACTCGTTTCCGCACCTTAAGTCTTCAAAGTAAGTACTTTGATTTTGAAGCCTTCCGTGATAAATAGTGATAATAGTAGCGCGATAGGCTCCAAAAATCAATATTCCCCAAACGCTCCCAAACTATTGCCATTTAAGTCCACGACCTATAGCGCCTCGTTTCCGCACCTTAAGTCTTTAAAGTAAGTACTTTGATTTTGAAGCCTTCCGTGATAATAGTAGCGCGATAGGCTCCAAAAATCAATATACCCCAAACGCTCCCAAACTATTGCCATTTAAGTCCACGACCTATACCGACTCGTTTCCGCACCTTAAGTCTTCAAAGTAAGTACTTTGATTTTGAAGCCTTCCGTGATAATACTGATAATAGTAGCGCGATAGGCTCCAAAAATCAATATTCCCCAAACGCTCCCAAACTATTGCCATTTAAGTCCACGACCTATAGCGACTCGTTTCCGCACCTTAAGTCTTCAAAGTAAGTACTTTGATTTTGAAGCCTTCCGTGATAATACTGATAATAGTAGCGCGATAGGCTCCAAAAATCAATATTCCCCAAACGCTCCCAAACTATTGCCATTTAAGTCCACGACCTATAGCGACTCGTTTCCGCACCTTAAGTCTTCAAAGTAAGTACTTTGATTTTGAAGCCTTCCGTGATAAATGATAATAGTAGCGCGATAGGCTCCAAAAATCAATATTCCCCAAACGCTCCCAAACTATTGCCATTTAAGTCCACGACCTATAGCGACTCGTTTCCGCACCTTAAGTCTTCAAAGTAAGTACTTTGATTTTGAAGCCTTCCGTGATAATACTGATAATAGTAGCGCGATAGGCTCCAAAAATCAATATACCCCAAACGCTCCCAAACTATTGCCATTTAAGTCCACGACCTATAGCGACTCGTTTCCGCACCTTAAGTCTTCAAAGTAAGTACTTTGATTTTGAAGCCTTCCGTGATAATAGTAGCGCGATAGGCTCCAAAAATCAATATTCCCCAAACGCTCCCAAACTATTGCCATTTAAGTCCACGACCTATACCGACTCGTTTCCGCACCTTAAGTCTTCAAAGTAAGTACTTTGATTTTGAAGCCTTCCGTGACAATAGTAGCGATAGGCTCCAAAAATCAATATTCCCCAAACGCTCCCAAACTATTGCCATTTAAGTCCACGACCTATAGCGACTCGTTTCCGCACCTTAAGTCTTCAAAGTAAGTACTTTGATTTTGAAGCCTTCCGTGATAATAGTAGCGCGATAGGCTCCAAAAATCAATATTCCCCAAACGCTCCCAAACTATTGCCATTTAAGTCCACGACCTATAGCGACTCGTTTCCGCACCTTAAGTCTTCAAAGTAAGTACTTTGATTTTGAAGCCTTCCGTGATAATAGTAGCGCGATAGGCTCCAAAAATCAATATTCCCCAAACGCTCCCAAACTATTGCCATTTAAGTCCATGACCTATAGCGACTCGTGGAGGACATAAATGAAACCAGCTTCTCAAGTCCCTTGTCACCTCGCGAAATACTTGGAAGGAGTCTGGATCTATCCACTAACGTTTTTCCGTCTCAAATAGAGGACATGAAGTTAGAGATAGAAGAACTAAAACTAAATCTTACAACTACGCAAAATGAGATGGATAATATTGTTTTGGAAAACATTGACCTCAAAAAGCAGCTTACATGGTTAAAGAAAGAATTGACTACCCTTAAGCACATTTGCCGTAGTCCACTCACAAGTCTGCAACAAAATAATTTGTCAAACAAATAAAGGACTAAACGAAGACTAACAAGCAGTTTCACAACCAGCCTCAATAATACACCAACACGTATCCTAGAAAAAATAGATTGTACAACAGATATCACTCCGGTACAAACCAAAGAGATATGGATAAATTACAAGCAAGAAGATGATTCGTCTCAAAATAAAGATCAACCACCTAGACAACGAAAAATTCACATACTAAGCTCGCAGCAATGCAAGGGACTGGCATTACAATTGCTCGAAATCAGGAAAAACTCAAAGTATGAGAATTATGACATCACTAGCTTTACGAGACCATTCGCCCAAACTGAAGATATCCTAAAGAACACAGATGCGTTGAAACTGGGAAATGACGTCAAGCTAATCATATGCATAGGTGAAAATGATCGCAATCCTACAACGACTATGATTGAACTCAGTTGTTTACTAAGACAGATGAAAAACACCACGGTCATAGTTATAAATGTCTTGAAAAATAAATATCTAAATAGGAACCTCCTAAATAAAAATATTCAATTAATATGTAATCAATTTAGTAACAGTAAATGTATTGACGTTGAATGTAATTATAGACATAGGTACACACAAATTGTAAGTTATAGGCTAAGTCAGTTAATAGATTGCATGGATTATGATAATACTTATTTAAAATATAAACAGACTTCTCGGACTTTTATAAGGGATGATAAAAGAAACACAAAATATACACAGACAACACTGTTCGATTATTATCCAGTTGCTATGACAAAACCAGCACAAATTAACCAATGTCAAGAAAACATAAATAAATTATCTGCAGTATCGGCTAAATGTAAGAATCATTCCTTTCGTCCCCTACACAATAGTTATTTGTTATGCAAGGCTGCAAAGTTGGTTTTTGCAGCGAGTACTTGTATTGAAACCTGAGCGTCGCAAAGGTTTCAAAGGTACGAGATGCAAAAAACTTTGCTGCTTAGTGAAACACACAATTTTTCACCTCACTACAGCGAGGAAAACGCTAGGTGCATTTTTCCGGTAGAAAACTCAATTCGGCATTATATACCGCTTATTGTACCGTAAATAATAAAAATAAGCAAACAATCTCTAAATTGAATAATTCATGAAAAAACCTGCTTGATACTAATCATAATAAACAATAAATATGCTACATTGGCAATGTGCAACAATACTTCGTGGTTCGATGCCATGAACAAAAAAAAAAAGAAATGAGGTTCCGGTTAGCGCATTTTCAAAGGACTTGGCTCTATATAAAAGTATCGAGAAGACAGATTCGAATTATAAAATCTCTTTCCACGCTAGGGCGCAAAATGCGATTTTGCACGCAGAAATCAGCGTGCAAAACGATCCTTTCCGAGGTTGTGAGGTGAAAATAATATTAATAAAGTCATTGTATTACACCAAAACATGCAAGGGGCTAAGAATAAATTAGACGAACTCGAGATATGCCTCGGTGACTTAAATAAGTCTGGTATTTCTTTAGACTTTATATGCATGAGCGAAACTTTTATTAAATCGGGTGATGAATGTAATCTAAAATTAAAAAACTTTAGACTAGCATCTTCTTATTCACGAAAGAATGAAAAGCGTGGTGGTGTTTGTGTATTCTGTAGACCACATGTTGAATATAATATATATATTATATTATATATTATTATTATTATACATATATACAGCGGTCGCTTTGGCGTAATCTGTGCGTAATCTGTGCGTAATCATGTTCTAATATGAACCTAACCTATAATCCTAGTCGGGGTGCTCTGTATAGTTTTCTGCGTACTCCTAGTTTGGGTGGCTCCTTCCCCGACCCCCAAAGTCTTTTGTTCTCGAAAAATAAACTTTCATGCATTAGTTCCCTCTACCCCCAAAACAATTAAAATAAAAATACAAAATATTATTTTTTGTTCCCAACACCGCCAAGCACAATTTTAGGTATGGTTAGCAAGAAAAGTTTCTGAATTAAAGAGTATAGTTGTTGACTAAAATTATTTATTTTGTAGATAGGTGCCCATATACATACAGTGTTCAGTACAGTACAGTACGGTTATCATGTAAAACAATCACAGATAATCAATCAAACTTAATAAAAACTAAGTAAAAAAATAGACTTATCTAAAGTTAAAACCATTAAAAGAATGACTTTTCAATTATCTATCACAGTTATAATCAACCTTAATAATGTCTAACCGTATTTAAGTAACGTAATTATGCTACTCAAATATCTTATCTTACAATCATAATATTTGAAACATACACTCTTAAAATTAAATGATTTAAAAATCAGTGTAAATAAGTCCTTTTGATTTGCTTAAAAACTAAAATTAAAATGTATAACAATCAAAGACATCATAAAAATTAAAAACACTTAATACTAGATATTTATGCAACAACCTTAAAAATAAAATAGTATACAGGATGTTTGGTGGAGGGTTAGACAAACTTGGTAGGCGTGTAGCTGGACCTATTTGTAAAATACAATTTGAAGGAAAAGACCCTAACTCGTCACATTTTTTTTAAAGATTATTTTTGTGATTTTTTTTTTTTCCAAGTTTTACCTCTTTACCCTTACAACTTTAATTTGAACATGTTTTCGCTTAAACTTTTTATTCGATTTTGGTCCCAGATGTATCCTTGATCTATCGAAGGCATTGTTAATCCAAAATAATGACAAAATAATTAGTTTGGGCTCTCAAAGTTAAGAAAATAAAAAAATGTTGGCCGAAAGGTCAACTAAACATAATTCTAAAAAAAACTAATAGTGATCGAGGAGTTCAAATACTTTTAAAAGCTGCTCTTGACATCCCTTATTACAACGGTGTATTCCATGTAGCATAAAAATCTACCAACTTGTCAAAAATAAGGCTTATGGGGAAAATATGGGGGGCGGTTCCTAAAACAATCATAGTCTAATTTAGTATGTAAACCATAGGTAAGGTATTAAGGTAAGGTATTAAATATAATGATATTTGCTATGGTTTAATTAGATATTAATAAATCTGAAAAAAGATGTAGTAATAGAGAGGGGTTGCATCCTTCTCCGGTCCGGAAGTAATATTTACATGCTGATGAGTGATGGATGACTTATAAATAACGTAAGCTATATTTTTTTATAAAATTAACGGGGTGGAAAACGTTACGGCTTATTATACGAATTCAATTCACAATCGTCTTAAGCGACGAGATCAAATTTTTAAGTTCGTGGGGGCGGGAGCGGTCATAAGTAGAATATAATTTAATTATTTTAAGAAATAATTTTAAGAAATTAAACTCTGTTTTGTTGACTGTACCCTGTAGAACTCTTGGCGGTCGTGAGAATTAAATGGTATACCTAATTAAAAGCCTTGGGGGTAGTGGTAATAAAATTATGGGGGTCGGGGAAGGAGCCGTTTGGGTAAAACGCCCGTTAATATGACAGAATTCAGTGAATGAAGCTCTTTAAAACTTTTACTCTTCATTGATTGTGTTCACGCCCTTATGCGTTTTTAAAATGAGGGTAGTAAAAACTAAATAGATGCCGGCGAGCCGAGAAGCTGTCGGCGTCACTTACGGTAATAGTCTCGGCGAGCATAGACACGCTTATTGTTTTTCGCCTCGAATAATCTAATTCGGACGTACTTACAGTGCTAGATCTTATTAGTGCTTTATAGTGAGTGAGGTGATACCTAAGTCAAACTTGGAAGACTATTGTGCTATTGAAATCCCCGGTACCGGAAGGATAACACAACGTGGACATTGAAGGTTAGTTGGCTTTCTATTGTGTTTTTCTACCTATTTAAATGTGTAAGGGTTATTTCAGGGGTGCAGTTCTGTCTTCTACAATCTAATTAATCTTATTCCAACGTAAGTTGGTGGTCCTTCATATCTAATAGATCTTATTTATCTAATTATTTTTTCTAACCTCAGCGACCTATCGAAGTCGAGTGGAAAGTTACCCCACATTGTTTGGCCTTCGGAGCCGGATTATCTTAAAATCTCTTAAAATATTATAAAAATCTTCTTATTTTCTTACAAGCCGTGCTTGTAAACACCCTTACCTTAATTAAATACGTACTACGTTCACATAATCTAACTAAATCGCTTAAGTTTTGGTTACGAAAAACCTGTTCATTTAATTTAACGTAATCAAAATGGCGAATAAACGTGAACAAGATGCAGTGCGTACATTAAGCAGATGTATCGCTCAAAAACAAATAATATTCAGTAAAATGCAGGAGGTGTACGATTTGTCTAAAAAACTTGAAACGGATTTAACTGTTAAGGAGATGTTTGTTTTACGTGCCTCAGAGATATCGTCACTTCGTAGAAACTACGAAGAGATTTGTGTAGAAACTTATATGGCTCAAAGAATAACAGAACCTAATATAGAATATTCTTCCGATGAGCTAAAAACATTCGATGAATTATATTTCTATGTAAAAATTATTGCGTCTAAGTACCAAACTCCTACAGTCGATCAAAGCGCATCTAATGCGAAGTCGCTCCCAAACTATTGCCATTTAAGTCCACGACCTATAGCGACTCGTTTCCGCACCTTAAGTCTTTAAAGTAAGTACTTTGATTTTGAAGCCTTCCGTGATAATAGTAGCGCGATAGGCTCCAAAAATCAATATACCCCAAACGCTCCCAAACTATTGCCATTTAAGTCCACGACCTATAGCGACTCGTTTCCGCACCTTAAGTCTTCAAAGTAAGTACTTTGATTTTGAAGCCTTCCGTGATAAATGATAATAGTAGCGCGATAGGCTCCAAAAATCAATATTCCCCAAACGCTCCCAAACTATTGCCATTTAAGTCCACGACCTATACCGACTCGTTTCCGCACCTTAAGTCTTCAAAGTAAGTACTTTGATTTTGATGCCTTCCGTGACAATAGTAGCGATAGGCTCCAAAAATCAATATTCCCCAAACGCTCCCAAACTATTGCCATTTAAGTCCACGACCTATAGCGACTCGTTTCCGCACCTTAAGTCTTCAAAGTAAGTACTTTGATTTTGAAGCCTTCCGTGATAATAGTAGCGCGATAGGCTCCAAAAATCAATATTCCCCAAACGCTCCCAAACTATTGCCATTTAAGTCCACGACCTATACCGACTCGTTTCCGCACCTTAAGTCTTCAAAGTAAGTACTTTGATTTTGAAGCCTTCCGTGACAATAGTAGCGATAGGCTCCAAAAATCAATATTCCCCAAACGCTCCCAAACTATTGCCATTTAAGTCCACGACCTATAGCGACTCGTTTCCGCACCTTAAGTCTTCAAAGTAAGTACTTTGATTTTGAAGCCTTCCGTGATAATAGTAGCGCGATAGGCTCCAAAAATCAATATTCCCCAAACGCTCCCAAACTATTGCCATTTAAGTCCACGACCTATAGCGACTCGTTTCCGCACCTTAAGTCTTCAAAGTAAGTACTTTGATTTTGAAGCCTTCCGTGATAATAGTAGCGCGATAGGCTCCAAAAATCAATATTCCCCAAACGCTCCCAAACTATTGCCATTTAAGTCCACGACCTATAGCGACTCGTTTCCGCACCTTAAGTCTTCAAAGTAAGTACTTTGATTTTGAAGCCTTCCGTGATAATAGTAGCGCGATAGGCTCCAAAAATCAATATTCCCCAAACGCTCCCAAACTATTGCCATTTAAGTCCACGACCTATACCGACTCGTTTCCGCACCTTAAGTCTTCAAAGTAAGTACTTTGATTTTGAAGCCTTCCGTGATAATAGTAGCGCGATAGGCTCCAAAAATCAATATTCCCCAAACGCTCCCAAACTATTGCCATTTAAGTCCACGACCTATAGCGACTCGTTTCCGCACCTTAAGTCTTCAAAGTAAGTACTTTGATTTTGAAGCCTTCCGTGATAATAGTAGCGCGATAGGCTCCAAAAATCAATATTCCCCAAACGCTCCCAAACTATTGCCATTTAAGTCCACGACCTATACCGACTCGTTTCCGCACCTTAAGTCTTCAAAGTAAGTACTTTGATTTTGAAGCCTTCCGTGATAATAGTAGCGCGATAGGCTCCAAAAATCAATATTCCCCAAACGCTCCCAAACTATTGCCATTTAAGTCCACGACCTATACCGACTCGTTTCCGCACCTTAAGTCTTCAAAGTAAGTACTTTGATTTTGAAGCCTTCCGTGATAATAGTAGCGCGATAGGCTCCAAAAATCAATATTCCCCAAACGCTCCCAAACTATTGCCATTTAAGTCCATGACCTATAGCGACTCGTGGAGGACATAAATGAAACCAGCTTCTCAAGTCCCTTGTCACCTCGCGAAATACTTGGAAGGAGTCTGGATCTATCCACTAACGTTTTTCCGTCTCAAATAGAGGACATGAAGTTAGAGATAGAAGAACTAAAACTAAATCTTACAACTACGCAAAATGAGATGGATAATATTGTTTTGGAAAACATTGACCTCAAAAAGCAGCTTACATGGTTAAAGAAAGAATTGACTACCCTTAAGCACATTTGCCGTAGTCCACTCACAAGTCTGCAACAAAATAATTTGTCAAACAAATAAAGGACTAAACGAAGACTAACAAGCAGTTTCACAACCAGCCTCAATAATACACCAACACGTATCCTAGAAAAAATAGATTGTACAACAGATATCACTCCGGTACAAACCAAAGAGATATGGATAAATTACAAGCAAGAAGATGATTCGTCTCAAAATAAAGATCAACCACCTAGACAACGAAAAATTCACATACTAAGCTCGCAGCAATGCAAGGGACTGGCATTACAATTGCTCGAAATCAGGAAAAACTCAAAGTATGAGAATTATGACATCACTAGCTTTACGAGACCATTCGCCCAAACTGAAGATATCCTAAAGAACACAGATGCGTTGAAACTGGGAAATGACGTCAAGCTAATCATATGCATAGGTGAAAATGATCGCAATCCTACAACGACTATGATTGAACTCAGTTGTTTACTAAGACAGATGAAAAACACCACGGTCATAGTTATAAATGTCTTGAAAAATAAATATCTAAATAGGAACCTCCTAAATAAAAATATTCAATTAATATGTAATCAATTTAGTAACAGTAAATGTATTGACGTTGAATGTAATTATAGACATAGGTACACACAAATTGTAAGTTATAGGCTAAGTCAGTTAATAGATTGCATGGATTATGATAATACTTATTTAAAATATAAACAGACTTCTCGGACTTTTATAAGGGATGATAAAAGAAACACAAAATATACACAGACAACACTGTTCGATTATTATCCAGTTGCTATGACAAAACCAGCACAAATTAACCAATGTCAAGAAAACATAAATAAATTATCTGCAGTATCGGCTAAATGTAAGAATCATTCCTTTCGTCCCCTACACAATAGTTATTTGTTATGCAAGGCTGCAAAGTTGGTTTTTGCAGCGAGTACTTGTATTGAAACCTGAGCGTCGCAAAGGTTTCAAAGGTACGAGATGCAAAAAACTTTGCTGCTTAGTGAAACACACAATTTTTCACCTCACTACAGCGAGGAAAACGCTAGGTGCATTTTTCCGGTAGAAAACTCAATTCGGCATTATATACCGCTTATTGTACCGTAAATAATAAAAATAAGCAAACAATCTCTAAATTGAATAATTCATGAAAAAACCTGCTTGATACTAATCATAATAAACAATAAATATGCTACATTGGCAATGTGCAACAATACTTCGTGGTTCGATGCCATGAACAAAAAAAAAAAGAAATGAGGTTCCGGTTAGCGCATTTTCAAAGGACTTGGCTCTATATAAAAGTATCGAGAAGACAGATTCGAATTATAAAATCTCTTTCCACGCTAGGGCGCAAAATGCGATTTTGCACGCAGAAATCAGCGTGCAAAACGATCCTTTCCGAGGTTGTGAGGTGAAAATAATATTAATAAAGTCATTGTATTACACCAAAACATGCAAGGGGCTAAGAATAAATTAGACGAACTCGAGATATGCCTCGGTGACTTAAATAAGTCTGGTATTTCTTTAGACTTTATATGCATGAGCGAAACTTTTATTAAATCGGGTGATGAATGTAATCTAAAATTAAAAAACTTTAGACTAGCATCTTCTTATTCACGAAAGAATGAAAAGCGTGGTGGTGTTTGTGTATTCTGTAGACCACATGTTGAATATAATATATATATTATATTATATATTATTATTATTATACATATATACAGCGGTCGCTTTGGCGTAATCTGTGCGTAATCTGTGCGTAATCATGTTCTAATATGAACCTAACCTATAATCCTAGTCGGGGTGCTCTGTATAGTTTTCTGCGTACTCCTAGTTTGGGTGGCTCCTTCCCCGACCCCCAAAGTCTTTTGTTCTCGAAAAATAAACTTTCATGCATTAGTTCCCTCTACCCCCAAAACAATTAAAATAAAAATACAAAATATTATTTTTTGTTCCCAACACCGCCAAGCACAATTTTAGGTATGGTTAGCAAGAAAAGTTTCTGAATTAAAGAGTATAGTTGTTGACTAAAATTATTTATTTTGTAGATAGGTGCCCATATACATACAGTGTTCAGTACAGTACAGTACAGTTATCATGTAAAACAATCACAGATAATCAATCAAACTTAATAAAAACTAAGTAAAAAAATAGACTTATCTAAAGTTAAAACCATTAAAAGAATGACTTTTCAATTATCTATCACAGTTATAATCAACCTTAATAATGTCTAACCGTATTTAAGTAACGTAATTATGCTACTCAAATATCTTATCTTACAATCATAATATTTGAAACATACACTCTTAAAATTAAATGATTTAAAAATCAGTGTAAATAAGTCCTTTTGATTTGCTTAAAAACTAAAATTAAAATGTATAACAATCAAAGACATCATAAAAATTAAAAACACTTAATACTAGATATTTATGCAACAACCTTAAAAATAAAATAGTATACAGGATGTTTGGTGGAGGGTTAGACAAACTTGGTAGGCGTGTAGCTGGACCTATTTGTAAAATACAATTTGAAGGAAAAGACCCTAACTCGTCACATTTATTTTTAAAGATTATTTTTGTGATTTTTTTTTTTTTCCAAGTTTTACCTCTTTACCCTTACAACTTTAATTTGAACATGTTTTCGCTTAAACTTTTTATTCGATTTTGGTCCCAGATGTATCCTTGATCTATCGAAGGCATTGTTAATCCAAAATAATGACAAAATAATTAGTTTGGGCTCTCAAAGTTAAGAAAATAAAAAAATGTTGGCCGAAAGGTCAACTAAACATAATTCTAAAAAAAACTAATAGTGATCGAGGAGTTCAAATACTTTTAAAAGCTGCTCTTGACATCCCTTATTACAACGGTGTATTCCATGTAGCATAAAAATCTACCAACTTGTCAAAAATAAGGCTTATGGGGAAAATATGGGGGGCGGTTCCTAAAACAATCATAGTCTAATTTAGTATGTAAACCATAGGTAAGGTATTAAGGTAAGGTATTAAATATAATGATATTTGCTATGGTTTAATTAGATATTAATAAATCTGAAAAAAGATGTAGTAATAGAGAGGGGTTGCATCCTTCTCCGGTCCGGAAGTAATATTTACATGCTGATGAGTGATGGATGACTTATAAATAACGTAAGCTATATTTTTTTATAAAATTAACGGGGTGGAAAACGTTACGGCTTATTATACGAATTCAATTCACAATCGTCTTAAGCGACGAGATCAAATTTTTAAGTTCGTGGGGGCGGGAGCGGTCATAAGTAGAATATAATTTAATTATTTTAAGAAATAATTTTAAGAAATTAAACTCTGTTTTGTTGACTGTACCCTGTAGAACTCTTGGCGGTCGTGAGAATTAAATGGTATACCTAATTAAAAGCCTTGGGGGTAGTGGTAATAAAATTATGGGGGTCGGGGAAGGAGCCGTTTGGGTAAAACGCCCGTTAATATGACAGAATTCAGTGAATGAAGCTCTTTAAAACTTTTACTCTTCATTGATTGTGTTCACGCCCTTATGCGTTTTTAAAATGAGGGTAGTAAAAACTAAATAGATGCCGGCGAGCCGAGAAGCTGTCGGCGTCACTTACGGTAATAGTCTCGGCGAGCATAGACACGCTTATTGTTTTTCGCCTCGAATAATCTAATTCGGACGTACTTACAGTGCTAGATCTTATTAGTGCTTTATAGTGAGTGAGGTGATACCTAAGTCAAACTTGGAAGACTATTGTGCTATTGAAATCCCCGGTACCGGAAGGATAACACAACGTGGACATTGAAGGTTAGTTGGCTTTCTATTGTGTTTTTCTACCTATTTAAATGTGTAAGGGTTATTTCAGGGGTGCAGTTCTGTCTTCTACAATCTAATTAATCTTATTCCAACGTAAGTTGGTGGTCCTTCATATCTAATAGATCTTATTTATCTAATTATTTTTTCTAACCTCAGCGACCTATCGAAGTCGAGTGGAAAGTTACCCCACATTGTTTGGCCTTCGGAGCCGGATTATCTTAAAATCTCTTAAAATATTATAAAAATCTTCTTATTTTCTTACAAGCCGTGCTTGTAAACACCCTTACCTTAATTAAATACGTACTACGTTCACATAATCTAACTAAATCGCTTAAGTTTTGGTTACGAAAAACCTGTTCATTTAATTTAACGTAATCAAAATGGCGAATAAACGTGAACAAGATGCAGTGCGTACATTAAGCAGATGTATCGCTCAAAAACAAATAATATTCAGTAAAATGCAGGAGGTGTACGATTTGTCTAAAAAACTTGAAACGGATTTAACTGTTAAGGAGATGTTTGTTTTACGTGCCTCAGAGATATCGTCACTTCGTAGAAACTACGAAGAGATTTGTGTAGAAACTTATATGGCTCAAAGAATAACAGAACCTAATATAGAATATTCTTCCGATGAGCTAAAAACATTCGATGAATTATATTTCTATGTAAAAATTATTGCGTCTAAGTACCAAACTCCTACAGTCGATCAAAGCGCATCTAATGCGAAGTCCGAGAAACGCCCGAGTGCGAGCGGGACAGACTATAGGGCGAGGTTAAAACCGCTTGAACTATTTACCTTCGATGGAAACATTGAAAATTTTATGACATTCTTTGAAACATTTTGCTCTTTGGTGCATGATCAGACAGACATACCTAAAATAGACAAGTATCACTACCTCTTAAGTTGTACTAAAGGTTCTGCGCAAAACATTGTCAAAAGCATGCCAGTCACGGCAAGTAATTATGACGTCGTGTGGGCTGCGCTGGTAGATAAATACCATGACAAAAGAACGCTTGCTGGTAATTACTTAGATAAAATGCTTGATTTCTCCCCTATAAAAACTGAGACTCCCGCCAATTTAAATCCATTCCTTGAAATATTTAACCATTCTTATAAGGCAATTGAAAATCTAAATATTGACAAGCTCTCAGGTTTTCTTTTTTGTCATATTGCTTTGAGGGCACTAGATTCTAATACTAGGAAGTCATTTGAACAAAATATTGACCAACCAAACTGAAATACCTACTTACGAAGACTTGATCACACACATACAAAATCAGATAAAAATACTAAATCATTCTCAGTACTATAGTCATAAATCATCTAACGTACCTAATTATCAAAATAAAAACAACTATAATAATAACAAAAAATTAATGAAAATTACTTACGAAAATCTTATAATAATTTGTCCGAATCAAAACAAAGTTCAAATAAGTTTGTTTGTTTGCATTGCAACAAAAATCATCTGATTTATCGTTGTTTTGAGTTTCGCAAAATGACACCTGAGCAAAGGGTCATCCGTGTGAACCAATTGAAGCTGTGTAAAAACTGCTTACGTAATACACACGTAACAGCTGATTGTAAGAGTGACGTCACTTGTTTCCTATGTAATAAGTCTCATCATTTACTGGTTCACGTGACCCCGAGTAGGCAGGCAAGCCCCTTACCGGAATCTAACCAACATACTCGTAAAGAAACTCATAACAACTCGTCTATGTTATTTAGCGAGACCGATAAAGCTCAGGTAGTTTTGCTAAGTACTGCCATTGTAAACATAACAGATGCATTCGGTAATCAACAACAATGTCGTGCGTTAATTGATAGTGGAGCTCAGTCGAATTTTATCACAACAGCTTGTTTGCAAAGGCTAGGGTTGTCACAAAGTAAATGTCCTCTTAATATTTTCGGTTTATCGGGAAATAATGTCAAAACTCAAGGTATGACGTCATGTACCATTAAACCACGCCATTGTGATAGGCCTACCTTCGAAATTGATGCAATTATTCTTTCTAAAATAACATCTGATTTACCTACAATCGAAATACCTGAAAGCGTTTCACTAAAATATAAAAACTTAGTATTGGCCGATCCTTATTTTTACAAAAGATCTCCTGTTGACATTATCTTAGCTGGGGACGTTTTTCCTCACATTTTTGACGGCGATAAGCTTAATTTTGGTTCCCCATGGCCCATTGCACTAAATAGTGTATTTGGCTATATTCTAAGTGGAAAGGTGGAGGTACCGTGTGCTTCCATACAGCAATCTAATAATAATTCTGCACTATGCTGCAATATGATATCTTATACAACTCAAAGTGAATCTCTCGACACACAACTTAAAGCTTTCTGGGAAATAGAGGAGGTACCGTGTGCCAACCCTATTAGTCCAGAAGACAAAATGGCTGAAGAGATATTTACTAAAAAACATTATCGCACTTCAAGCGGTAGATATGTTTCACCTATTCTCTTAAACCCTTACGGCACTGCCCTAGGGGAATCTTATAATATAGCTATGCGTAGGTATTTATATTTAGAACGTCGCTTATCAAAGATGGCTTCGTTAAAAGCTGCATATTCTGATTTTATGATTGAATACGAAAGATTAGGTCATATGCGTATTTACACCGGTTCGGAGCCGAGTAAGTACATAATACCTTATCAATGTATTGTACGCGACTCAATAAGTACTCCGGTGCGTGTGGTATTTGACGGTAGTTGTTCCACGTCAAATGGTACCTCGTTGAATGATATTTTACTAACGGGACCGAAATTACACCCAGATATTTTAAAAATTCTTTTAAATTTTAGATTATACGACGTATGCTTTTCTAGCGATATTTCTAAGATGTATAGGCAGACGTTAATTGATCCCGTGGAGTGTGCATATCAACATAATCTTATGGAGAAAAAATGAATTGGACCCTGTTAAAACTTATGAATTACTTACAAATACCTACGGATTACGCAGTGCACCATTTATTGCTATTCGTACATTACACCAGCTGGCATCTGATGAAAAAGATAGATACCCGCGAGCTGCATCAGTCTTATTAAATGGATTTTGGGTCGATGACCTGTTGTGGTCTACTCAGAATGTATCTGAAGCCTGCGAGTTGCGGGACGAACTTATGGCCCTGCTAAAGTTAGGCGGGTTCGACTTACGAAAGTGGAAAAGTAACTCGAGCGAATTCCTTCGTGACGTCGATCCCAGTCATGTTGTTGACATGAATCTTACAAATAATACTGGTGACTCATCGACATCGTTAAAGGTGTTAGGCTTGCATTTCTCGCCTATTGGTGATTACTTTTACTTTAAATACAATTTTAAAGATGACACACTCACAAAGAGATCTATTCTAAAATTATTAGCTAGTATCTATGACCCAATTGGTTTTCTATCGCCCTGCATTTTCGTAGCTAAATGTATTATGCAGGACGTATGGAAACAAAATCTCGCCTGGGACGAACCGCTTCCGGTTGAATTGCGTGATAAATGGGTAACCTTTATAGAATCATTGTCGTGCATATCGTCAATTCGTATTGAAAGACATTTACTTATACCACAATTTCGTGACGTGTACATAATCGCAATGTGTGATGCGTCGAGTCGGGGTTACGGTGCGAGTATATACACACATCAACACCGTCTAGGGATATTCAGAATTTCTCAATTTACTCAAAAATTGTGTTTACTAACAAACAACATGTATATATTTTTGTAAAGCCTACTTATCAGACTATGATTTAGAATACAACAAAATATTGTTTTATGCTTAAATATTTTTTTATTTTAAAAAACGCAAAAAGTGAAATAATGTTAAATTTAAGATAAAATGTCTATCTAAGGAAAAAAATAAAGTAAAACGAAATTATTAGGTTTTTTTATTTGAAGTTAAAATTAGTAGTCAGTGAAACCACCCATGACGTTAATCACGGCCCTGCAACGGTTTTTCATGCTTTGAATCAGGTTTTCAATATCTTGCTGCGGAATATTGTCCCAGGTCCTGCTAAGATGCAAAAAAAGTTGCTCTTCAGTCGCAACATTTGGAGGCAAATTCCTCAAAGCCCTTCTTTGAAGCATATCCCACGCGTGCTCTATGGGGTTTAGGTCTGGTGACTGCGCGGGCCATCTAAGACCGACACGTCGTGCTCCTCTAGCCAGCTGGTCACCACTCGCGCAGTGTGCGGACGGGCGTTGTCGTGCATGAGCGTGAAAACTTGGCCCATTTGCAGTCAATGGGGATAGATTATTGGTGCTAGCACCTGATTACGGTATTTTTCGGCAGTCATAGTGTTTCTGATCCAAACGAGGTCTGTTCTTCCACCAATACGAATTCCCGCCCAAACCATAATTGTTCCGCCATGGTATGGATGGACCTCCTGAGGGTGTTGCAGACGGTTGTCACGACCAGAAGCTCGCCATACGCGTACTCTACGTGAATCAGGATAAAATCCGAATCGGGACTCATCGGTAAACAACACTACCGACCACTCGATATCTTCCCAAGGCAAATGTTCTCTAGCCCACTGTAATCTTCGTCCACGATTTCCTCTGCGTAGTGCTAGAGTACGAAGCGGCCTGCGAGAATGAAGGTTAGCCTCGTGCAGTCTTCTCCTCACAGTTTGGTCACTGACAAGCACCTGGTGGTCTGACTGGAGCGTTTGAACCAACTGCATGGCCGTAACATTTGGTTGTCTTCTCGCGGCCACTTGCAAAAATCGGTCTTGTCTTTGGGTAGTTATCCGCTTTCCGCCTGGATGCCTTTCAGCCACTTCACCAGTAGCACGATAACGTGATCACAATCTTGATATCACGTTTTGTCTTGTTCCAATCTCCTCGGCAATACTCCGTTGAGTAGCCCCAGCTTGGAGCATTCCTACTGCCCTTAACATTTCGTTTCTTGTTAAATGACGCCGCTGCATGATGCATACAGTTGTATTAAATTGTAATTAATCAAAAAAAAAATATTAAAACTTCAATTTGTTTAAACAAAATGCTTAAAACTGCGTTAAGTAAATTTAAACCTTCGAACTCGCTACAATAATTGCCGCGCTAATCTTATGTTTTTAATTATTTTTATAAAAATTCAAATTTGGAATCATACAATAAGGCCTACACAATAAGGTTCCATTAAAATATTTTTAAATCGGCCAGTATTTTTTAAGTTTAAGAACTTTATATAAAATATCCCTAGACGATGTTGATGTGTGTATATACGAAGTGTAGATGCAGGTGGACAGGTCAAGGTCAGGCTACTTGCGAGTAAAACTAAAGTTGCGCCGATAAAGCCCACATCTATACCCAGATTAGAGCTAATGGGTACTGTGTTGTTATCAAAACTTATCTTATTTACAAAACAAAATTTAAAAAATCTTAATTATAAACTAATTGCTTTAACTGATTCGAGCGTTGTGCTCGCGTGGCTACAAACGTCACCTTACAAATTAAAAACGTACGTATCAAGCCGTGTAGCCCAGGTACCGTAAAACGAGGTGTCTTTGACAGTCGGGGCGACTATAATGATAACTTGAAATTTATATAATTCCATCTATTACTCCGATAAACGGAACGCAATTTTTTATTTTTTTTACGTGTTGCCAAAACTGATATTGTGAGCACATTTCCCCAAAGTGAAGCGAAGTTCACACAGCGTGCAAGTACGTAAATTAATTTTTCAAAGATTAGTGAATAAATAGCCAAAAAAATCGACGTGCAAAACTTTGAACCTGCAGCTGTAAGTATTTACATGTCGATAATAGTGAAAGGTCACATTAAATATATATTTTTTTGTGAATCTAGACATATTTTCACAATTTGGATTCGGTCGCCATTATGATGTGAATTACTGTCATTCTAAACCGAGGGTACATTGATAGGGTATAAGAGGTGACATTAATAGCTAGGTATCAATCTCGCCCTAACTCGTGCCGAAAACCTAGCCTTGAATAATGTATCTTATCAGTCTCGCCCCATAAGATTTTGACTAATTTATTATTAAATTGATTGACTAATCAAGAACTACATAAGTGAAACTGATATAAGTTGACTTTTTGCATTTATTTGTTAATTAAAAATAAAATTTTAAATTATTTTGTTTCATTTTAGAAGTTATGAACAAATCAAACATGTTTTATAATATTTGGTATCGGATAGCAGTCAGCAGTTAGACCTATCAATGTTACCCTTTGTATCAAAGTAACCCCAAAAATATAAAAACAGTTATAATTTCAAAACTATTAGTCTCAATTATTATTTTTTTGCAGATTTGTGTTACTAGTCATTGTGTCTTTCAATATAAATACAAAAAACATGTGGTCTCAAAGTAACCCCAAATGTAATATAATTTTGATAGCGAGGTTTTCTTTTTTTTTCTCGAAAACTACTCAAGATAATATTTATTTTTTTATTGATAGTGGTAGTACGTAGTTTGTCCACCGCTTGACTATTATTATTTTATTTATAAGGTCAAAAATCTATGAATGGCGCTCAATTTAATTTCAAAATTAATCAATTTCACCTCGTTTTACGGTAGTTGAAATCATTCCATCTAATTGCTGGTTTCACATTCGATCTGAGAATAATATAGCGGACATCTGCTCCCGCGGATTAATGCCCGCTCAGTTCGTAGACGCATCTAAGCGTTGGCTACACGGCCCCGACTGGTTACTTGATGATCCCCAGAGGTGGCCAATCAGTACTTTTTATGTAAAAAATGAAAAGGATATTCTAGAACTCAAATCTAATATAGATACCTTTTCTTTTACCGCTCAAAGCGTGGAATCTAACAGCTTTGAACAAAACTTATCACGAATATCGTCATTTCGCACACTACAGCGAACTGTAGCTTGGTGTTTGCGTTTTATATCTAATTGTAAACAAACTAAAGGTACTCGCTATGTCGGTATACTTACGACTAGTGAACTTAAGAGGTCACATGACACAACAATTAAATTTTATCAAAATAAATATTTTTCTAATGAAATAAATCTTATACTACAAAATAAATTAGTATCATCCCTTCGTAAATTATCACCCTTTATCGATACACAAGGTCTCGTAAGGGTGGGGGGTCGATTATCTCAGTCAAACCTACCCTATGATACAAAATATCCTGTGTTGATACCTAAAAACTGTCATGTGACAAATATTCTAATTGAATTTTATCATAAAAAGTATCTACATGTAGGACCGAGAACCCTACAAGGCATTTTGTGCAAAAACTATTGGATAATCAATGCCCGGGGCAAAATTCGATCAATTTTGTCTAAATGTATAACTTGTTTTAAGTGTAGTCCGACTGCAAAGCAGCCAGGCATGGGTCCGCTCCCAGCCGAGCGACTGATACCGGGTAAAGTTTTTGATAAAACTGGTTGTGACATCGGAGGTCCTTTTCTTATAAAAAGCAGTCTGTTGAGAAATGCAAAAAATACTAAATGTTATATGTGTCTATTTAAGTATATGTTTCTCAACAAAGGCGGTGCATGTAGAAATTCTAACTAGTTTATCTACGGATTGTTTTCTTGCTACTTTGGATAGGTTCGTAGCACGACGCGGCTTGTGTTCCGTTTTACATTCTGACTGCGGAACTAATTTTGTTGCGGCCGCAAAAAACTTGAAAGAAGTTTGTAAGTTCTTTAACGATAATAACACCTTCATTGCGGACGGTTGTGCTGATAGAAACATTACTTGGAGTTTTAACGCACCGAGCGCTCCTAATATGGGTGGCCTTTGGGAAGCAGGCATAAAACAAGCTAAGAGGCTTCTGCTTCGAGCCATAGGTGAAAAGGCATTGACTTTTGAAGAACTTTCAACTGTATTTTGTAAGATTGAAGCGATACTTAATTCGCGACCGCTATGTCCCATGTCTAACAATCCGAATGATAACGAAGTTTTAACTGCTGGACATTTTTTAATTGGTCGAAGCCTATTGTCCGTTCCAGAGTACGATCTCGGTGACGTGCCTGTGAATAGATTGTCAAACTGGCAATTTTTACAAAAGGTCTCTCAGACGTTCTGGAAACTTTGGTCTCAGGACTACCTCCATACCTTACAACAAAGAGCAAAATGGTTCACGTCTTCATCTAATATAAAGGTAGATGATCTAGTTTTGATCAAATCGGAGTTAACGCGACCACTTCAGTGGATTTTGGCTCGAGTAGAGCGTCTCTACCCGGGTCCAGATAATATTGTGCGTGTCGTATCTCTGAGGACTCGAAATGGTATTCTGAAGCGACCGGTTAATAAAATCTGTCCTTTACCCTACTCTAATTAGACAAATCTTACATCTCTACAGTTTTACTTTCTTATCCTTAGATTACTTTTACATTTATCTTATTTTAACCCTATATCTAATTACTATAGTATAACTTTATTAGTACTTACTAGAGTACTTGTTCTACTTAGTCTTTCGAGACTCTACCTCCTCTACCAACCTCTACCTTATAGAGCATACTACCTTACTAGATTTTACGGGAAATCATCATAATGATTTCGGTGGGGGGTATGTTCACGCCCTTATGCGTTTTTAAAATGAGGGTAGTAAAAACTAAATAGATGCCGGCGAGCCGAGAAGCTGTCGGCGTCACTTACGGTAATAGTCTCGGCGAGCATAGACACGCTTATTGTTTTTCGCCTCGAATAATCTAATTCGGACGTACTTACAGTGCTAGATCTTATTAGTGCTTTATAGTGAGTGAGGTGATACCTAAGTCAAACTTGGAAGACTATTGTGCTATTGAAATCCCCGGTACCGGAAGGATAACACAACGTGGACATTGAAGGTTAGTTGGCTTTCTATTGTGTTTTTCTACCTATTTAAATGTGTAAGGGTTATTTCAGGGCTGCAGTTCTGTCTTCTACAATCTAATTAATCTTATTCCAACGTAAGTTGGTGGTCCTTCATATCTAATAGATCTTATTTATCTAATTATTTTTTCTAACCTCAGCGACCTATCGAAGTCGAGTGGAAAGTTACCCCACAGATTGTTACAGACGATATAGCGACGTGGTTTGGTCAGTATTACGTATGGGGAAACGTAACTTCGCCACCAATCTTCTCACCTAAAGTTTGATTAAAGATGACTATTACCATTGTGTCTTTTCATTTGTTAAATAGACTTAGTCCAATTTATTATCATGTCGTCAGTGGAAAGGCGACATTGCTGAAGCGCCAAAACGGTACTTTTGGGAAATGAGGTTTAACGTGTTTTTTTACGAAAAAAAATTCATAACTTTTTTTCCTTTAACCACAACGAGTTCATATTAATATATGTATATATTTATACTTGCGTTCGCAATTAGTAGCTGTTTCTAGATCTATAGGTCCCCTGGTTCGTAAAATAAGTGTCGCTTAAGCAAAAATCACGTGGCTTATAATAAAATGTTGGTCAGGAAAAATATTGCCAATCTACCAATATTGTCTCAAATTTAGTCGTTGCAATTTGCTAATTAATAGCTATAATCTTTAACCAAGTAAAGAAAAAATACTAATAAACTAGAAATGTATGAAGTTATGGAATGAAAAAATGCTAACTATTGCTACACGTAGTAAAACTTCGTAAAGAAAAATTGCTTAAGAAAGGAATAACTGCAAATGTAATTTAAGCAAATTATCTTAACACTTACAAACCTAGTCAAATATTAGATATTTGTAAAGTAATAAAATTGCTTATTTGATTTAAATTAGGAAATACTAAAATTGCAATGTCTTACTGACTAATTATTTTTACTGTGATTAGTTTACACTAGTGCAAAGCCACAAGTCCTGACCCATTTGTTCCAACATTTGAAAGCGAGACAACCGATGTCTGCGCTCATCCAGGGCAGGGCCGTAAGCGGCTGTCCGACCAAAATATGACCAGATGTCAGGACTTCCAAGTCATTCGGATCGGATCAGAGGAGACGGGACAGAGCGGCAAACCTCGACGCGAAACAAAACGATCTAGCTAGCGTGGCGACAAAGGCTTCCGTTGTAAGAGCCGATACCACTTCCAGGTGAACGGCCTTAGTGGCCAGGCAGACAAAAATACACAAATACGCCTTCGTGTCCCTCTTGTTACGCTAGGTGATCGTTTTGACCCCAAAAAGTCCGGTACCGACCCCGTCGAACGGCCTAGCCGTCTGACAAACCCGGTCCGACGGAAGATATGTGGTTGCATTGTGGAGGCTTCTACCTTGTACCAAGCCAAACATCGAAATAGGACGCTGTGAACCACTCGTCGGGAAGACTAAATCCTAAATTCCCGATGTGAAATTCCAAGTAATGCCATACATCCCGCGTGTGCATTCTTCAAGTGTCTATCAGAGACTAAAAGCTCCACCTTGGTTAGCAAAAGTGGATGACGACTACCGAAGGGCAGGTCAGCATTCCTAAGTCGACCTCCAACGCGTAGCAGTCCACCTCCGTCCAGAAATGGGTTAAGCCAAAGCTTAAGGGAGACCGCTCCCTTAAGCTTTGCGCCTCCCGTGCGCAGAATCCTTAGTTCGTCCTCAAACCGATCAGCCTGAACCAACCGGATCAAAAGCAAGAGCAAACTTCTGCGTTCTTCAACGCTCGCAATAGGCGACAGTTGCTTCTTGCTCGGCTGCCAGCAGTTATGTACAAATCTCCTGATCCAGTAGGTCACGCCTAACAGCTTGTTTAATTTGTTGTATCGAGCCGTCAGCCAGTTCGGGTCTGGAAAGCTACCGCGGTTCTTCCGATGACAGCAACTCGATTCCGACGCGGTAGTTTGACATATTTGACAGCGGGGTTTTCAATTTTGACACCGCGCAAGCGTGTTTGACATCCATTTGACAGCCGTCACAATACCGAATGAACATGAATGAATGGAAAAAGAGCGTCGGAATCCGGTCCGATTTACGCAACAAACATTACAATGTTTAACATTACGGGACAAAAAAGTTGTTATAATTTATTACAATTTGTATATTAAAAGATTTAGACATGATAAAAGTTAATATAGTTTTCTTAAAAAATGTAAATTACTTACATTTGAACGTAAATATAATTATTTCATTATATTCATAAATAATGCGTGTGTAGGTAACGGAACGTAATCCCTCGGCGTTCGTTATTCACTTTTTTAACCCTTTACCGCATGGAATTTTTGTTTTTGTTTAAAAAAAATACAGTGGATATTTAAGCCTATTTATAGCCTAGGAAAAATATCAAAAAAATATATACATGTTTCCAAGGAGTATATTTAGAAAAAACTATTTGTTCCAGATATGGAATTGTATGCGTTAGTGGTAATAAAATAGGTTGTGCCTTATTGGGAACGCCATGCAGTTGATGCGATGACATAATTTTTTAATAGAACTAAATAACAAAACAAGTTTTTATGAAGAAAAAATAATAATTTTTAATTAAACCAAAGTTCATAGAAAGATTTAAAACAATTACGATCTTTATTTAGACAAAAATGCATCATACATTTTTCGCAGCGAACAAATGACTTATGATCGCAATATTTGCAACGCTGCCGATCTCCAGTCCATTCACTCGCCAGCCTAATTCTTAGCACAAGCGGAATTATTCGTGTTTTTATATATGGGCCGGTGCAGCCACTAAAAAGACGGGTCGGATCTTGAACTTCCCTCTGTCTATCATCTAGTTGGGCTTGCTACATCTTAGATCACATCATTTCTGACGATCTTGGAGATAGTGCTCAAATGGTCACCTAAGTACGGAAACCCTAAAAAACGATAAGCTTCACTCACTCGGTCAGTTATAAGTACCTATTTAAACTTTAAATAATAGCACACACACCCAAAAGTGTAATTTGTTAATTGAAAAATAAAAAATATGCTACGCTAAATATTATTTCACTACTGCATTTTGTTCCATATATGTCTGAGTACCTAACTGAATAGTGTGCCATATATGGCTAGTATATTTTTCCTTTATTGCATGGAGTGCCATATTAGGCACAAGGTTTCATAGCTATTATCAGTAAGTTGTAATTAATTTTTCTTACGTTTCTTGCCGTAGAATCGTAGTGGATCCATTATATTTACACCGCAAAATAACAACCAATTTATTTTTTCGATAGAACACAAAATATATGCAATGCAATCGTTGCAAATGAGAGCGGCGTACAAAATGCCGAAACTTCAACTTTGTACATCAATCTACCCGCAACAGAAAATAACAACAAGCTACAATTGATGTTAATACATTTCATCACTCACGTGCTATTAGATTGTTTATTTTATACAAACATAGACTGTGTATCATTCAAATTATACTTAAATTTCTTTAGCGTGCCATATCTGGCACGACATGCGGTAAAGGGTTAAGCCGTTCCTCCTCCGCAGCAACCATGAGAGCAACCCAAGCCATTTTTCACTGTAACACTATACTACAGTACAATGGAAAATTAAACGCGCGAAAATAATAACCCTTGTTTTTATTTGACAGTTACTCGTCGACTTCAAATCGATGACAGTCAGCCGTCGGTTGTAAGATTTTCTGTCAAAAATCCCATTTTCATTCATTCAATTTGTCGTCGGAATCATATGAGTAATCGACGCGTCGATTATTAATTTTCGCGGTGCGAAATTCGGCTGTCAACTGTCAAATGAATCCGATTCCGACGGCGACGGAAGAACCGCGGTAGCCTTGCGAATGAATGGAAAAAGAGCGTCGGAATCCGGTCCGATTTACGCAACAAACATTACAATGTTAAACATTACGGGAAAAAAAAGTTGTTATAATTTATTACAATTTATATATTAAAAGATTTAGACATGATAAAAGTTAATATAGTTTTCTTAAAAAATGTAAATTACTTACATTTGAACGTAAATATAATTATTTCATTATATTCATAAATAATGCGTATGTAGGTAACGGAACGTAATCCCTCGGCGTTCGATATTCACTTTTTTAACCCTTTACCGCATGGAATTTTTGTTTTTGTTTATAAAAATACAGTGGATATTTAAGCCTATTTATAGCGAAAAATATCTAAAAAAATCTAGACATGTTTCCAAAGAGTATATTTAGAAAAAACTATTTGTTCCAGATATGGAATTGTATGCGTTAGTGGTAATAAAATAGGTTGTGCCATATTGGGAACGCCATGCAGTTGATGCGATGACATAATTTTTAATAGAACTAAATAACAAAACAAGTTTTTATGAAGAAAAAATAATAATTTTTAATTAAACCAAAGTTCATAGAAAGATTTAAAACAATTACGATCTTTATTTAGACAAAAATGCATCATACATTTTTCGCAACGAACAAATGACTTATGATCGCAATATTTGCAACGCTGCCGATCTCCAGTCCATTCACTCGCCAGCCTAATTCTTAGCACAAGCGGAATTATTCGTGTTTTTATATATGGGCCGGTGCAGCCACTAAAAAGACGGGTCAGATCTTGAACTTCCCTCTGTCTATCATCTAGTTGGGCTTGCTACATCTTAGATCACATCATTTCTTACGATCTTGGAGATAGTGCTCAAATGGTCACTTAAGTACGGAAACCCTAAAAAACGATAAGCTTCACTCACTCGGTCAGTTATAAGTACCTATTTAAACTTTAAATAATAGCACACACACCCAAAAGTGTAATTTGTTAATTTAAAAATAAAAAAAATGCTACGCTAAATATTATTTCACTACTGCATTTTGTTCCATATATGTCTGAGTACCTAACTGAATGGTGTGCCATATATGGCTAGTATATTTTTCCTGCATGGAGTGCCATATTAGGCACAAGGTTTCATAGCCATTATCAGTAAGTTGTAATTAATTTTTCTTACGTTTCTTGCCGTAGAATCGTAGTGGATCCATTATATTTACACCGCAAAATAACAACCAATTTATTTTTTCGATAGAACACAAAATATATGCAATGCAATCGTTGCAAATGAGAGCGGCGTACAAAATGCCGTAACTTCAACTTTGTACATCAATCTACCCGCAACAGAAAATAACAACAAGCTGCAATTGATGTTAATATTTCATCACTCACGTGCTATTAGATTGTTTATTTTATACAAACATAGACTGTGTATCATTCAAATTATACTTAAATTTCTTTAGCGTGCCATATCTGGCACGAGATGCGGTAAAGAGTTAAGCCGTTCCTCCTCCGCAGCAACCATGAGAGCAACCCAAGCCATTTTTCACTGTAACACTATACTACACTATGGAAAATTGGACATTTATTAAAATTTCCAAAATGTAAATTAAGCCTTCATCAAAAAAATTCTTATGTAAATGCGATAACAGTGTATAACAAATTACCTAGTATGTTTAAAGCTTTACCACTGCCTTTATTTAAGAAAAAATTGACTGAAAGGCTACTAGCTAAATGTTTTTATAAGTTAAATCAATTTTTAGATTACGGTGACAAATTTTGTAATACTATTTCAATTTGACATTTAATTTTGCAATATTTAGGTTTTGAGTTATTAGGTTTTAAAATTGACATTTGTTAATGACGTTTTATTTGTTTATATTATCTATGATTTATTATTATTAATTAATTTAACTATTCGAAATACTTAACAATTTTAAATTGACAATTATTTTTTTCCAATATAAAATTTACCTATAACTAAATGAATATGACCAATAAGTTTATATAATTATATTCCACACCATTGTTATGGTAGAATGTAAGAAACATATTATTATTTATGACCCTAAAATACTACATTCTTGGAATAAATGAATTTTGTATTTTTTTTGTATTTGTATTGAAAATTAAACGCGCGAAAATAATAACCCTTGTTTTTATTTGACAGTTACTCGTCGACTTGAAATCGATGACAGTCAGCCGTCGGTTGTAAGATTTTCTGTCAAAAATCCCATTTTCATTCATTCAATTTGTCGTCGGAATCTTAGGAGTAATCGACGCGTCGATTATTAATTTTCGCGGTGCGAAATTCGGCTGTCAACTGTCAAATGAATCCGATTCCGACGGCGACGGAAGAACCGCGGTAGTCTTGCTGGTTTCGGTTCATTCGTTAACGCAAGAACCTTCAGTCCGGGCAACAAGGATAGAGAGCCATCGATCACGTTAACTGGGCATGATGATTCGGGCTCCGTCAACCATTCCGGTCCCCACCAGAGTTTATGCTGCACCAATTTCAGTTCC
>CAUEGO010000319.1:35000-44000 GCA_958496205.1 Idaea biselata
TTGGCCCTCTTAAACCTGAAAGCCAGGTCACCGTCCCCGGCCATAGCCTCCTTGACCGACGGGTTTTGACGACAGAGAATGCCCACTAGCTCCTCCGCTGGGATGTCCTGTGGTACACCCTTGAGAATGAACATGGGCTTTAGGGTTTTGGAGGCCTCAGCCACGACCGAACACTCCGGACGTCCGAGCTTCCTAAGGGTTTCCTCCCGTTGCTCCGTGCTGTCGAATTCAACTCGAATTTTATTCTTGGAAACGAACTTTATATTGGCCGGAGCATAGGTGGAGTCACGGAAGGAGACCGAGCTCTTGAAGTTTTTGAGCGTTTCGGACGGGCTAAGGACGCTCTTCTTTGACGCGACAATGATGGCGGGTTTATTCTTAGGCACGACAGGGGACGCAGATGAAGCCTGAGGGGTTGTAGCAGAAGAAGAGGTTGCTACCGCTCTGGCGTAGGTGAGCGAGGGTGTAGGCGTCGGCCCGGCTTCGTCCCTTGCCTGCCGTACATCGCGATGTACGTCGCCGAGTTTGGACTTTACGTCCTCGATGCTGGCGAGCACGGCAGCATTTGTTTTCGCGCTATTATTGATGCACTCCTGCGCCTCCCTAATTTCGGCCAGCAGGGCAGCGTTCGACTTGACGTCCGAGTGCAACTGAGCCTGATTGACCCGTACCTGGGCCAAGAAGGCCTCGTTGCTCTCGATCGCCAAGTCAGTCTGGGTGTCGATAGACCTCAGCGCTGGACGAGGTGCGGGGGCTCCAGAGTCTTGTGGTGGCGTCAGGGAGAGGCGCTGAGTTGGGGGGAGGGCGGTGGAGGCGAAGGTATGCCTCCGCCGCTCCCTCTCCAAGTCAGCCTCAGCCTCCCGGAGTAGGCGATGGAGATGGTCGATCGCGAGGGTCACGCCCTTCTTTATGTCTGTCTTTATGTTGCCGGAATTAGCAAGCTGTGCCTTCGCGTGGAAATTCCACGTCCTCCCCTGAAGCAGTCTCGGCTCGTTACCAATGTCGGGCGGGATCGGCGTGACCTCGACCAAGGTGCGGGTGAATCCGCGTTTGGGTTTTGGCTGAGTCGCCGCCTGAGCGTCCGAGGACTGGCTGCCGTCGTTCGCTTCAGCGGAGAAAGGTATCCACTCGGCGCGGAAGGGTGGGCTGCGGGATTGTCCGGGTAGCAGTTTTGTACCCATTTCGGCCAAGAAAGACAGATTGGTTCTGCTGGTTGAGGCCTTAGCTGGCTGATTATCGGAGTCGACTACAAATGTCGCATTTGCCGGATTTTTGTCCATCTCCTTGTCCTTAGTAGGGGTCCTGAGCATGATGTAGATGTGTTGCTAGAAGTTGGGAACGATAGCGGAACAAAAAACAGACTTTAAAAATTTTCGAGACTTTTTCTATGGGACGAGTCTAGCTCAACGGTAACTTCACTGGGTGGGCGGGAGGGCGCAAAAATTGGTTTCCTTGCTGTGGATCGCTCTGAAAACGCGGGATATGCTTCGGGAGGTATCACGGGGCTAGAAGAGCCTTACTACGGTCGAATTGAAGGAGGTTTTCCTCGAAAAATTCGGAAAAACTGCAGAAACTACGAAATTTAAACTAAAATTGACTCTAATCTGGTTAGGTTAGGTTAGGTTAGGTTAGGTTAGGTTAGGTTAGGTTAGGTTAGGTTAGGTTAGGTTCCCTCTCGTCGTGCGTCCACCTTGCCGTGGTGGGAGGGCTCAGTAACCGCTCACCATGGCAATCCAGCCATGTTGGGCGGTGAAGCGAAGAGGCGCACCGGGCGGGTGTACTTCCCACACACTTTTGGTGTGTGCGGAGTACACCCACCCTAATTGGAGGTGGGTTCCTTGCCTTAACTGACCGGGAACGTGTTAGTGTTAGGGAACTCCGCGCGCAACCCGCGAGGAGTAACTGGGGCCTTGCCTTAACCGGCTGGGCCTGGCTGAGTAAACAGTCGTCAAAACCGCAAGGTAAGTTTGTGGTGCGGGGCGATGCCTGAATGGCTGCCGTGTTAGGCAGTCGTAACCGCACTCCCAGGAGGGGCACCTGCCGCCCCCCCTCTTGGGTTACCAAATGTAGGCCTCTCAGGTGCCGACCCGGCTCCGGCCTTCGAGAGTTCCTAATACCGTGCGAATCGTGGGAATAATATGGAGTACCTAAAAAGCAAAACACAAAACCCAAATGATGAGAAGGAGAGTAAGAGGGAGAGAAGAGAAAGGCGCGCGACGCGCAGGCGTGAGAAGGAGGAGCAGTTGCTCAAAGAGAGTGGAGAGGGGCAGAGCCCAAACCGGAAGGAGATAGGAGAAAGACCGAGAAGCCCCATCGTGAGGCTTCGGAGGATGAGCAACGCGAGCTTGGAGAAGCTGCAAAAGGCGACGGTGTCTGACGACCTGGAGATGTCGTCTAGCACAGACACGGACCAACCGTCTCTGTCCGGATACCATTCCCCGGCAGAGAGCGTCGCTAGCGTCGCCACTATGGCGAGCTCTAAAAGGCAGCGCAGTGATAGCGACAGTGACGAGCAATGGGGCAGGAGCAAAGCGCCAGCCACCGACAACAGCGCAGGACGAGGGCGAGGCCGCGGCCGCCCTCCCACTACTGGGGAGTATGTAGGGCTGGCCAAAGCCAAACAGCATCTCCTCGAAACGGAGAGGGAGGCGATGCGCCTTGAGGCTGAAAAGGATATCGACTCCGCAGCCTCAGCCGCCAGAGAGCTTCGGCTCAAGTTTCCGACGAAGTCGGAATTACAAAAGAGGGCTACTGGCGGCGAGGCCGTCGATGTCCCGGTCGAGGCTCAAACGACCCAGGGGCTGAGCGAGAGGATCGCAGGCGACATTGCGACGATAAACTTTGTCGCCAAAAACAGCAAGAAGCTGCAGGGCAGGTTTGTCGCCTACTTAAACAACGCTGCGCTCAGTGTCGCTAGCGTCGTAGAGGAGCTGAGCCAGCGCACGGTGGCAGACGAGTCGGCCTTAGTGCGGGCGGAAAACGCGGCGATGAGGGCCGAAATAGCGGAGCTGCACAAGCAGCTTGCCCTAGTGCAGGAGGAAATGGCGGCCCGTCGTGGCCTCGACCAAATCGCCGCCATGAGGGGGGAGTCTGCGGGTAGTCAGCCCGCCACGGACATGGCAGCCATCCAGCCAACCGTAGCGCGTACCCTCCCAGACTCGAACCTCATCGAGGAGTTGAAGCGGGCGCTCATAGTCGAAGTCGGGACTATGGTGAGCGCCCGCCTCCAAGACTTCGCGGAGAGGCTTAATCTGCCCCCTGCCCCCAGAATGCGCCCGCCTTTGGCGGCCGACAGGGTAAAAGCGGTGAACACGTCTCCACCGCCTCCGGTGGAAATGGAGGTCAGCCCAGCAGCGCCTTTGCCTGTGAGCAAGGGCAAAGGAAAGGGAAAGGGGAAGGGCAAGAGGTCCACACCGCAGACAACTCCCGTTGCTGACCCTGGCCCTTCCACCTCTACGGCCACCTTTGGCCCTCCCGTCGCCGTCCCCGGCCCTTCCAAAGCTGCCCCCGGTCCCTCTGTCCAGCCCTCCGCTCCCTCTGGAGCTTGGACGACCGTGGGGAAAAACGGCAAAAAGAAGGCGCCAAAGAAGAAGGAGGCTGCCCAACAGCCCAAGGCTAAAAAGCCTAAGGTGAAAATGCACCGCACTGCGGGCATCGTCCTCACCCTCCAGCCAGAGGCTGAGCAGAGAGGAGAGACTTACGCCGCGGTCCTGGCCGAGGCTAAGTCACGAATAGATTGGAGAGCAATGGGGATCGAGGGCATCCGTATTGACAAAACGGCGACAGGCGCTCGGATCATAAAGATCCCGGGTCCTGCCAAAGCCACCCAAGCGGACGCCCTCGCGGCGAAAATCTCTGAGACCCTCTCAGGGGATCGGGTGCGAGTGTATCGCCCGGTCGCAACGGCGGACCTCCGCGTCACCGGTCTTGACGACTCGGTGACGGTGAGCGAGCTCACGGCCGCGATTGCGGGTGCCGGTGGCTGCTCTACGGAGCAAATTAAATGTGGGGACATCCGCCGGGAATCGCGCGGTATGGGGTCTGCGTGGATTCGCTGCCCGGCCGAGGCTGCCAAGAAGGTAACGGAGAGCGGCCGCCTGCTCGTGGGCTGGGTCTCAGCGACCATCAAACTCTTGCAGCCCCGAGCACAGCGGTGCTTCCGCTGCCTGGAAGCGGGCCACGTGAGGGCAACGTGCCAGTCGGCCGTGGATCGAAGCACCACGTGCTACAGATGCGGCCAACCGGACCATAAAGCCGGCGATTGCTCGGCGGCCATGAACTGCGCCCTGTGCGCAGCCGCTGGTCTGCCGGCCACTCATAAAATGGGCTCGAAGGCCTGCAAGGAGCCAAAGGCCCAAAAGAAGAAGTCAGCGAGGGGTGCACCGTCCCGCCCTGCTGCTGCCAACCATGCCGTCTCGGAGAATCCGGAGGCGATGGAAGAGGTGGTCGATGTTCCGGCTCCTTAATGGACCACGGCCCCTCTCATCGCTTCCTCCAGACGAATCTCAATCACTGCTGGGATGCCCAGAACCTCCTGGTGGCATCCATAGCCCAGTGGTGCATTGAGATTGCAGTGGTGGCGGACCCGTATAGTGTCCCCAGCGGGAGCAACTGGCTCGCGGATGCGACTACCCCGCGACCAGCGGTCGCGGTAATCCCGAGCAGTTCTCTCTGCGTGCCGCCCCTCCATCTCATCTCCCGCGGTGTTGGCTACGTCGCGGTGCGATGGAGGGACTTAGTCGTGGTCGGAGCGTATTTTACGCCAAACCGACCCGACCGAGACTTCGAGGTCTTCCTAGAAGAGGTTGGGGCCCTTCTGGACCGGACACAGCCTCTTCCGGCTCTAGTCCTGGGAGACCTCAATTCCTGGTCCACGCGGTGGGGTAGCGCACAGGCCAACTCCAGAGGTAGGCTCCTGGAGCCCTGGATCGACGCCTTCGATCTGGTGCCGCTCAACAGGGGGACGACCAGCACCTTCGTGCGCTGGCGGGCTCAATCGATTGTGGACATCACACTCGCGAGTCCCGCCCTCGCACGAAGGGTGCATGACTGGCGGGTTGAGGAGGCGGAGACTCTCTCAGATCACCTGTACATCAGGTTCACGATCTCCGCCCACACCTCGCCCCCAGCTCAGTCAGCCCCCAGGGCAGATCGCCCGAGATGGGCCCTGAAGCGCGTCGACAGGGAGCTCCTAGAGGAGGCCGCCATCATCCAGGCGTGGGTGCCCGTACCGGAGGCCCTGGTTGATGTAGACGAGGAGGCGGAAAGGCTCACGAGGGTGATGACAAGCGTCTGTGACGCGTCGATGCCCCGGGTCAAGCCGCGAGCTCGCTCGCGGCAAGTGTACTGGTGGAGCGCGGAGATCGCCTCGCTTCGCGCCGCCTGCGTAGCAGCGCGCCGCCAGTACCAAAGACACCGGAGGCGTCGACACGGTCGGCCCCGTGAGCCCGACGAGCCGGATCCGGCGGAAGACCGCCTGTACGAGGCATGGAGGACGGGAAGGAAGGCCCTAAGTGTGGCCATCAACGCGGCCAAGGACAAAGCTCGCGACGAAATGCTCGCGTCTCTGAGTCGGGACCCATGGGGGCGCCCTTACCGGTCGGCAAGGGGCAAGCTCCGACCATGGGCCCCACCTCTGACTCAATCGCTCGAGCCGAGCTTCGTCACCGAGATAGTCGCGACGCTCTTTCCCCAAAGAGCGGAGCACCAACCGCCGAGCATGGCACCGCCACCAGCGGCTGAGCCGGCACCGCTGGAAGAGGACTCCGCAGAGGTCACTTCTTCGGAGATGAAGATGGTCCTCCGTCGCCTCAGCGCGAAGAACACCGCCCCCGGGCCTGACGGCATACCGGGGCGCGCCGTTGTTCTCGCCTCCAGGCACTTGGAGGACCATTTTCGGAGGCTGTTCTCCGCCTGCCTCGAGCGTGGGGAGTTCCCAGCTCGATGGAGGGCGGGCAGCCTCATACTCCTGAAGAAGGAGGGGCGGCCGGAAGCCTCACCGTCGGCGTACAGGCCGATTATCCTACTCGACGAGGGGTGTAAGCTCTTAGAGAGGATAATCGCCGATCGCCTCACGAGCCACCTTTCCCGTACCGGGCCGAACTTGTCGGCAAACCAGTACGGGTTCAGAAGGGAGCGCTCAACGGTGGGAGCTATCCTGCGGGTCAAGGCCCTGGCAGAGGAGGCTGTGGCCGGGGGAGACGTGCTGTTGGCTATATCACTCGATATAGCCAACGCGTTCAACACTCTTCCCTGGGCCTGTATCCGGGAGGCACTTCTATACCACCGTGTGCCGGAGTATCTACGCCGAACGGTCGAGGCGTACCTGGCGGATCGATGGATCGCCTTCGACACCAGCGCGGGGCCACAGAGGTGGCAAATGACCTGTGGCGTTCCACAGGGGTCGGTCTTAGGACCGCTCCTGTGGAACCTTGGGTACGATTGGGTGTTGCGCGGCTCTTTTCTCACGGGCTTGGCTGTCACCTGCTACGCAGATGACACCCTAGTCACAGCCCGTGGGAAGACCTGCCGCGAGGCCGCAATCCTGGCCACGGCCGGCGTGGCACACGTCGTCGGGAGAATCCGTCGCTTGGGGCTGAGGGTTGCCTTAGAGAAGACGGAGGCAATGTGCTTCTGCGCACCGGGAGTCCGAACGCCGCCGGGCTTCGAGCTCACGATTGGGGGAGTGCGGGTTCACATCGGGTCGACCCTCAAGTATCTGGGCCTGACCCTGGACAGCAGGTGGAGGTTTGACGCCCATTTCGGTCGTCTTATACCAAGGTTGGTGGGAGCGGCGGGGCCACTCGCCCGACTCCTTCCTAACATGGGGGGTCCCAGTGCGTCGACAAGACGCCTCTACCTGGGTATCATCGGCTCCATGGCTCTCTACGGAGCCCCGGTGTGGGCCGCGAACATCCCTGGTGGCGTCATCAGCAGACTCTCACAAGTGCAGAGGCTGATGGCCATCAGGGTGACGCGGGCATACCGCACCGTGTCGGGCGAGGCGGCCGTCGTCCTCGCTGGTTCCATTCCATGGGACCTGGAGGCGAGAGCCCTCGCGTCGCTGTACGAGTGGCGCGAGGAGGCTCGGAGCCGAGGAGACCGCCCGGCGCTCAGGGTGGTGGAGGAGCGTCGGGAGGAGCTCCGCCAGGTCCAACTGGCGGAGTGGCGGAGGCGGCTCGAAGAGCCTGGAGCGGGCCACTTGACCATATCGGCTATACGGCCCGTCTTGGAGGAGTGGACGGACAGGTCCCACGGGTCTCTGTCGTTCCACCTGACACAAGTACTTTCCGGACATGGGTGCTTTGGAAAGTACTTGTGTCAGATCAAAAGGGAGATTGATGAGCGGTGCCACCATTGCCCCAGCAATTGTGACACCACTCACCACACACTGGCGGTCTGCCCTGCCTGGGCTGCACCCAGAGAGGACCTGACGCGCGCCATCGGTCGCGACTTGTCGCTGCCGGCCGTTATCACGGCCATCCTCGGCAGCGACGAAGCGTGGCAGGCGCTGCGGTTGTTCTGCGAAGCCGTCATGGCTTCGAAGGAGGAGCAGGAACGGGCCCGCGAGCTGCTTCGCGGCACTCACGGGCCCAGACGTTCCGGCAGACGGGTGCGTTTACCACCCTAACCTGGCTCTTGGCGGCTGACTCGGGGGGGTCAGCCGCCAAAACAACGAGCACGAGAGGACGGCGGCGTGTCCGCGCCGCCTCTCGAGGGTTGTTCCCTATAATAGGGACACGAGACGAGGCCCGATGGGGCCAACCGCTGTCGGGGCAATGGCAGTCATGCTTACGCCGGTACCGTTGCCCCCGACAAATAGCGGAGTGAAGGACACCGTGGGTTTTTAGTGGGTATACCCCGGCCACCTACCATCTTCGGCCGGGGGGACCCCCACTCACCGGGCCGCTCTCCCCCGAGGGCGGCCTGATGGTCTTAATAAGATTTTCCCACGTAAAAAAAAAAAAAAAAAAAAAAAAAAAAAAAAAAAAAAGGTTAGGTTAGGTTTATCACGATACGGCCCGAGGCGGAAGAGAGGAATTATCACGATACGGCCCGAGGCGGAAGAGAGGACGAGCTACATCAAAGTGCTGTCCGCCGCCAAAGGCCAGGTGGACCTGAGAGGCATGGGGATCGAGTCCCTCCGGGTGCGTCATGCCGCGACTGGCGCCCGGGTGATAGAAGTGGCCGGGGAAGGCAACGCCGCGAAAGCGGACTCTCTCGCCGCCCGGCTGACGGAGCTGATGGGACCCGACGTCCGCATCCAGCGCCCGACTCCCACCGCCGAGCTCCGGATCTCAGGACTTGACGAGTCCGTTACGGTCCAGGAGCT
This sequence comes from Idaea biselata, assembly GCA_958496205.1. Taxonomy (NCBI): domain Eukaryota; kingdom Metazoa; phylum Arthropoda; class Insecta; order Lepidoptera; family Geometridae; genus Idaea; species Idaea biselata. The sequence continues at coordinate 43,333 of CAUEGO010000319.1, forward strand.
AGTGGTGGCGCTGGCCGCGGCCGGGTCCTGTGAGGCGGAGGCCATCAAGGCCAGCGAGATCCGCTACGGCCCCAGTGGCATGGGCGCAGCTTGGGCGCGCTGCCCAATAGCTGCCGCGAAGAAGGTGGCGGAAAACAACCGCCTCCTTGTCGGCTGGGTTGCGGCAAGGGTACAATTGCTGCAACCCAGAGCGAGGCGGTGTTTCCGCTGCCTCCAGGAGGGGCATGTGCGGGCGAAGTGCACGGCAGAAGTCGACCGCAGCGACTTCTGCTACAGGTGCGCGAAGCCCGGCCACAAGGCGAATGGCTGCACGGCTGCCCCACACTGCTCGGTATGTGAGGCAGCCAAACTACCGGCGGAGCACCTAATGGGCAAGGCCTGCCAGGCCCAAGCCCCGAAGGGTGCCAACCCGAAGGCTGGCAAGAAGAGAAGGGCTGTGGCAGCGGTGAATATACCGCCGTCTCTAGCCGGTCCTTCTGCCCCAGAAGCCGCCGCTTCCGAGGCAATGGACGGCGTGAACTCGGGAGACGCGGGACCGTAGGGTCGCTCCGCGATACCCGACTGGCTCTTGGCGGTTTGACTCGGGGGGGTCAACCGCCAAACTATGAGCCCGAGGTGGCGGCGGCGTGTCCACGCCGCCCCTCGTGAGGGTTTTACCTCTTCGTGAG